>JZLH01S0160061.1:0-21119 GCA_001188425.1 Eucidaris tribuloides
AGGGCATGTCTGTGAAATCTGGGTGTCAGTAATTACATAGAATTGGAAAAATGGAAAGAAAAACAATAGCCATTTAGTGTACGTTCTATATGGTAGGATTTTTTCTCTCACGAGAAAAAATTCAAATTAGAGTGTAACGGTTACTATAATTCCACTAAAACTGAGTTTCTAGCTCCTATATTTTGCTGAAGGTTCCCAGATGGCATTTTCTTCTAAATGCCATTGTATTTATGCAATCATATGTTAATTTTTAAGCATGCAAAAGAGATGCCCTGCTTTTAAGGTCAATCAAAAGAAAATCACATTGTCCCCCATTGAACAATGCTGTCTTATAGCCGGGAGCCCATGGGGTTAAAATCTTTTTTACTATCCTGTCCAAGGCAGGAGGCTCTTCTGGCTAAAACTGTGACATACTAATGGGTACGTTGACCTTGCATTAGTCAGATGTGAATCTTTCCCTTGGGGAGGTGGGAAATTCTGCCTGAAAAAAAGAGAATTAAGGTCATCAAAGCAAAGCACCGTCTATCTCTAGACATCAACATCACAAATGAGATCTGGCTGCCCAATGTACCTCAGGGTGGTGTGTCTATTGTTTTGTGTTAAAGTGGAAGTCCACCCTGACGTCAAGTTGGTTTTGATAAAAGCAGAAAAATGAGAGAAACATGTTAATGAGGGTTTGGCAAAAATCCATCAAAGAATAACAGACTTTGTTTGTTTTAATCCCGAGATATGTTTAGTTAACAACAAAAGGGTAAAATCACAATTGTGCCTCATAAAAGTGGCATAATTGTGATTTTACCCTTCTGTCTTTAAATATAAGTCACGCAAATTGAACAGAATTATTTGGTATTTGAAACCTAAGACTATAATTTTGACATTGATGAAAAGCATCATGTCACAAGAGTACATGTATATTCTAATTGCTAAAGAGGGCATTTTTCACTTGCACAATTTTTCTGAGATGTGCTGTAGTTTATACTGGGGACATTAATGGAAGTGCAAAACAGCACACGGACACCTTTCAGTGCTCATTAAATTTATACCTGCACCGAGCCTCTCTCTTCTAATTCCAAACAGATGGCCATGGACTTACTGCGAATAACTGTTATTGTAATTACATACATCGTGAGCATTACCTTAGATCTAGTTAACCCGTTAGAGACAATAGGATTTCAATATAACATGCATTATCCATAGACCCCAGCCCAAGATATCTTGTTCTTAGTCTCCAGCGGGTTAAGCGTTCCCTGTCATTGTGTCTGATGGTGGTATATTGTGGGGACAAAGCAAAAATTTGCCCGTTAGCTGAAGTTCATGTACTGTATTGAAGTACATTTGAACAATATCACTTCGCAGTAAAGTTGACACTTTTAAAATATGTTATGATGTGTCATTCAATACAGATGATTCATTTCAAGATTTTTCTAGAAATAAGGTTAATGAAGAAAAAAATCATTAGCCAAAAAAAATCTTAAAGGCACTGTATAACAATGTTTCCATTTAAAAAAATGTGAGCTACATGATTCCCACTGCTAGTAGTGTCTTTGATAAGGTCTAGAAATGAAGCCCTGAAAAAATTGCAGTTTGAAACGATCATTAAGTGCTTTAAAAAAGTGAAAATCATGGAGAGACCATTCCAGCTTTCCCCCATAGACTGCTGTTGCGGAATTTCCTATCGCCCGATAGGAAATTCATGTGCCAATTTGTATCTGCACATATTGCACTAGTGGCAGCATAACTGTCCAAACTTTTGTATTCTAGGGTGTTTATTTATCCATTCAAACACTGTCAGATATGTCAGATTGCAAAGTTCGACAATTTTTTAAATGGGTCTTCCACCGTGTTATATAGCGTCTTTAAGGCAATGGACTAATGAATTAAATATATTTAGTCCCCCACATAAATAAATTGATAAAGGTGATAATAGAAAATAAATTAATAATTAAGTAAGTTTATAATAAAAGAAAGGAAGAAATGAATGAATAAATAAATAAATAAATACTTTTAAGAAATAAATAATAAATATCAATCAATCTATCAATCAGTCAATCAATCAATCAATCAATATACATGGCACATAACATGGTAGGTCTTTTCTAAATGTGCTCTGTTAGGGTTACATTAAAAAAAAATACATTAACATAATCATAATAAATTCAAATTTTAGATTTTTTGCACTGGTAACTCCTTTTAGTCATCAAACCTAATCTGCCGTTACTGGACAGTATGATCATACAGTCATTCATTTATCCAAGAACGGAATATGATAAAAATCTTGGAAATGCCTCACCCACTCTTAAAAATAAAAGAAAAAACAAATAACATACACACTAACTAATCATTAATGTTGTCACTGCCTCAATTTTCATACATTATTTGATAAAATTTAAGTTTGCATAATAAGTGTGTATGCATGACCTATAAACATTTGACCCACTTCTGCAAGATATGCAGCAATGCCCCACTTTTATTTTTTAATTGTGTCTGCACAGCAGATACATGTGGGTGGATGAACCAAGGACAAATTATATCTTATTTTTGTTTGAACTGCCTCGGGTATCCAACACTTTTAACAATACCCTATGTTCCTCATTGTTTTTCAATCACTTGTCTGCAGGGAACACTAATTTAATTTGATGTGATAATGTCAAATGGACGACACAAGAAACAAACTGATCATGGTACAAACATCATGAATATACATGAATTCATGTGAGCACTGGAAGAAAAATATTATCATATTAACTGCTTTATGTTTACGTAAAATTGGTAAAAAAGCATGTACAGTATGTAACTGAAAATTTAGGTAGATAGTATGATGATCAAATAAATAATATCAGTCATTAATTTCTATTTATAAGACAACTGCATGGAGAAATCTTTTTTTTTTACACTTATTTTGCTTGAATCATTTTGAAACAAAACATGTTGAGGTTTGTTTTTTACCTTCATTGGCTTTTTATTGACATACAGCCACATTCAAATACAACAATGTTGCTATATTTATGTTTTTACAGCTGTAGAAGGCACTAATTTTGTCTTTGATTCATTGCATGCTTATAGATATTAATATTTTACTTATTATGTTTTTAAAGAGAACGCATGTTCACTAAAATGTTTTGGAAACCAGTTTAACCTTTGCCTTGAATAACCACAGCTACTTTTTGCATGCTATCTCTTAACTCCAATTTACTATAATTGACTTACTTCTTTGTTTCAAGACTTCCATGCAGACACTCAATGGCACAATGATTTGATTGCGGAAAAGGTTTCTTTGCTTTAATTGCAACAACAGTGAAATTGATAACTGTACGAACTTGGAGGGGTTGGCAGATTTTAATTTAAAACAATATGGAAATTGGTGATGGAAAAAAAATCAAGTAAAAAATGAAGATTTGACTTTTTCTGTTTTCTGGTTAAAAAAAAATGCTGATAAATCAAAAGTGTATGAAAAACTACACAGTGACATATAGGAGAAAAGCAGGGATGTAATGAGCAAAAACTTTCTAGTGAAGTGAGATGTCGATAAATACATTATGAAAGTTGCATATTGAATATTTGGAAGAGGGAACATATTTCTCTGACAAATTTTGTTGATACATGTATGCAAGTTTGCATGTAGAGTAATTCGTCGGTTGTCTGGCAGGAGGGCCCTAGCATATGTTCCCGGAAGAAGGGCCTTCACACTAAATTGTGTCTAACTTGAAATCATTGGCTCTTTTCACATGAAATCAAATCAGTGTGATATTTTTAGATCCTTCTGTCAGTCTGGTAAGTGTAAATATCAAATAAGGCGAGATATCTCAAATCATAGAAAGTTTAGTGTTAAGGCCCTTCTGCCAGGAACATATGCTAGGGCCCTTCTGCTGGACAACTGACGAATTATGTTGAGCAATATCTGCAAGCAAGTGGTGTAGGGAATATTTTTGAAATCTGTATTCAAGAAACTTCTTTTGTTTCATGAGATTTAACCATACATGTAGTTAGCAATACCTAATTTGAAGTATTGAGTGTGATGTTTAGGTGTGGGTGGGGGGGGGGTAGGGGGAAGGGGCAGTCATATGCCCCTTCCACCCCTCATCCCACTGTACACTTGTGAGAAGAACTTAAAAGCATGTGCATTTCATTCACGTACATCTGAAAAATATGTTTATTATCAAATAAAACCAGTTTTTATTCAAATGCAAGTACTATTTATATTTTCATCATTCTCAATGTCACATTGTTATGCTTAGTAGAAGTCACACCTTTTTTCATATTGTTTTAAATACCTTGCCTGTCGTCTTTTATGTCTTTTTCCTCATGTAAAATTAGATCAACTTGCCATCAACCATATACTTCTACTGTGTTTAAATTTAGATAATCTCTCATTTGTGATATGTATTTCAATAGAAAATGCCTTCATAAGAATATGGATAATCATTTCAGCACTTCCACTTTGTAAGGTTTTAATTGATGAATTGAATTTTGTCTACATTAAACATAACATATTACTAATTGTTTCATGGAAAGTTTTACAGAAAAGCAATTCCTATAAGCAAGTTGAATGTATGTCTTTAAATTTAAATGAACTTTCAAGTTCATGACCTTTGACCCTTGAACTCTGACCCTACTTCTAATATTTAGGTACCTTTGGACGAGTAGCAAAGTTAAGGAGTGGAATACCACTCTTACCGAGTCCCAGTTGTAAGTTATCAAAAGTTATTTCAAAGAACTTATTCAGTTTCAACTGTTTTTCTCATTAGACTAAACACTATACTACCAATTTCCATTTTTAATTTATTGCATGGAAAATATTTTTAAGGAGAATTTTATCAATTTGTTTTTCATGTTAACAATGCAGTACTGTACATGTACATGTAGGTACTAACCTATTTTCATTTTTAAGGTATGATATATTGCATGGGGAGTAATTTTCAAGAGAATACACTAAACTCTGCACTACATGCCATTTTGAAGTTCTAATATTGCATGGGGAATTTTTTTAAAGAAGAATTTGTAACAATTTTGATTCAGTTTTCTCATTAAACCAAACAATGCATTAGGTAACATACAATATTTTCTTTTGCGAAGTTACTTGTATGATTGTATCAAAAGTAATTTTCAAAAGAATTTGGTCAATTTGATTTCTTTTTCCATACACTGAAATTATTACTATAATAACATTTTTTATTACTAAAGTTTCGTATGATGCATGGATGCATAGATGAAATAAAATCAGTTTCAGTTTGATATTTTTGTTTTCTTTTACAAACTCCAAATCTGAAATCTGCTTTGATAAAGTATTTTGCAGTGCTTTTGTAATATTTAGATAACACATGAATAATGTGGTGGGATATTTACCATTGCAAGGCTTTGATATTACTCCCACCCCCATGAAGATACAATTTCAATTTCTTAATATCCAAATGTTTCAAAACACCAAAGGAAATTTGATTTGTTCACACAACAAAAGTGGTTAGATTGATTTGCGCTTTTGAAAGTACTTAATGAATATTTTGAACTGTTTGGGGAATTCAATTTTTTACCTTATCAGAGACAATAGGGCCTTACTTGAGCGTTTCTTGTTTAGTTCAAAATTACTCGCATTTTGGATTTTGGTGCTAATTTTTTTGTAATGGTGTCTTCAATCAGACAAACATGGTATGAAAATGATAAAATCATGATTTAAAAGGGGAGTTTTGTATCAAGTCCGCAAGCGGTTTGAAAATATAAGCAAGCGAATTAGTAAAAGCCTTTTGGTATGTATATATTCGCTTCTTACCTGTCTCTGGGCATGAATAAACATGTCATTATGCAGATAATAACAAACAGCTACATGTATGCTTGATATGTAATGCACAAAATAAAAACAAAAATTGTCATCATGCAATCAACAAGACACAACTGGGTTTGGAATGTTCTCTGATTCCCCATAGGACTACAGGTGTAGCTCATAAACAAAATTCCAACCCATGCAATGTACACTAAACACCTGTGTTTGGTATGTGTAGATTCTCTAGTACCTAGACTTACAAACAAACTCTGATCATTTATGCAATATACACTGAACACCTGTATTTGGTATGTGTGTTTCTTTTCTGCTACATGTACCTCCAGCATAAATACACAAATGTAATAATGGAATGAAAGGTAACAAATACCTGCATTTTGGAATATGTACATGTATGTGGTGTGCTTCAGTATGTTTCCACTCATTTGATTGAAAAGAAACTCAACTTTTAAATTACGATTTTATCATTTACCCAGCGTGTTTGTCTGATTGAAGACACCATTATAAAAAAAAACGCACCCTAATCCAAAATGCCAGTAATTTCAGTAGTGACGCGAGTCAAGTGTGTAGTAAAAGCCAACAATAGTACATGTAGCAAGAAGAATCACAAAGCTCAGATTTTTAAAACTGGAAACAATTGTAAAACAAACACAGACAGATTTTTCACCTGCTGTTCCATATCACCCAGTGCCAGTGATGGTCTCACCAGAACATACATGTACTGTAATTTTTCTTGCAGTGTTCCATCCATGAAGATCTCATGTGTGCAGTCATTGCAGTCATAATGTTTGTTTCCTTGCCGACAGCAGTATTATATTTGCATCATTCTTAATTCCATTTATTGCCCGATGAATCTACATTTAATTCATATTCCATGCATGCCAAGATACAGTTTCATAACCGACTTCTATATATTTCATATTTGATGTAGAATTTTTTGACCCATTCTTTCTTTGAATGAATTCATTACTAGCTGTCATACATATATCGAAAGCTAGATTTTCTACATTTTCCTGTCAATGATACTTGTTGACGGTATATGTTAATAATGCTCAAAATTCTGTATATATTTCAATTTTCTTTCGAAGTTGACATGCAATTGTGTTTTGGGATATTTTTGCATAGAGTAATTTGCAAAGCCTTGTGTCCACTTTAATAACTCGGGGGAAAAAATGAATGTTTCATTTCACGGGCCACTTTTCTTGTTTCAGTACATTCCAGATACTGTTTTGTACATGTATTGAACCCTAGGGCAATTTACGAGTGCTTTTTTTTTTCTTCAAATTTTGGGGGCTCTTTTGCTATTTCAGGGGTGAAAGCACCCCAAGCCCTAGACCAGATACTGGTCTTTCGTCATCGTTTTCCCCCTCCGTCGTGCACCGGCGGCAAAAAATACTTTTACCTCACTGAACGCGCTATCCCCGCTGAAGGCGCTATCCCCGCTGAAGGCGTAACCCCACTAATACGTCCGCCGTACGTGTACAATTTTGATGGTAATACCCGAGCTATACCGTGCGCGGTAAGTGAATACAAAACAGTCCAGGCAGTGGACTACCCAAGCCCCCATGTATTTTTCCCCCGACTTAACTTCACATATATTCCGTTAGGTACGAGGGATTGGAGTCCCAACTAGTAATAATGAATTTGGACTACTGTCAGTTTTCTAAGGATATGAAAAAACAATTCTCCAGGTGCTTTGGTGTCTTTGATCTTTGATGTTCGATATCACTAACTTCATAGGAAGAACTGAAGATGGGTTTTGATATTTAACAAATACCAGAAATATATCACTTCTGAATGAGTAAGAATGAAAAGTTTAAACAGAAACACTGAGAAAGTCTGTCTGCAAACTTTAATCAAAGTTGTAATTTTAGACGAATGTTGGAAACCCTCCCCTTCTTTTATGCCAATTTTGACCCTTTTTTCCAGTCAATTCCGACAAATAAATTTGAAATGTTTAGATCAAATTTTGTTTTGACAAAATTTGTCAAAAAATTGCATGCCCATTTGAGTAATCTATATTCTATATATATATACTCACTTTCCATGTGTTGCTCCCATCTGAAGATTGATTGCTCTCTCACTTATTTGGTACTTGGTATAGTTAAATGTAATTATTATCATCACAGCATTTCTTCCTTTGAAAGTGATGAGTATACTTTACAATCAAATGGAATGTTATGCCTCTCACCTGCATGAGAGATCTAGTTAAGTGGATACACAACTTATTTTATATTTTTGAGAGGGGGCTTAGAACATAGCATACCTACCAACTGTTCCTATTAAATAGGAATATTCCTAATCTTTGGAATAGAAAAGAGCAATTTTAACCCCTTTGTTCCTACTTTTGTTCAAATTTGTCTCTAATAATGTATAGGAAATTCAGGAATGTTCCTATTTTGTAAATTTTTAAAATAATTTGTTCCTATTTCTTGGCTTTCAGGGTTGGCAGGTATGACATACATGTAGTTGAAAATTTGTTCCTATTTCTTGGCTTTCAGGGTTGGCAGGTATGACATACATGTACATGTAGTTGAAAGTGAATCTCCATCCCTCATGCATCCATAGTACAATCAAGCCAATTTTATTTTGAATGTTTTCTTTACGTCCATTTGCAGATATAACAAGACAAAGACCGGTTTGCAGACTGCAGGGCAGAAGACGGGCTCTGCCTTTTCTAGCTTCGGTACTGCAGTATCCAAGAAGCTGGGAGAAGTTCGGGAATCCACTGCATTTAAATCTTTTGAGGAGAAGGTCTCTACAACAGCTACTAGCATAAAGGTATTTGGGAGTCAATGTGGGTCTGCTCATTCCATTTTTTAGCTCACCTGAGCCAAAGGCTCAAGTGAGCTATTGCGATCGCTTTTTGTCCGTCGTCCGTCGTACTTCGTGCTGTCGCGTCGTCGCTCGATGCCGTGATTGATTGTGCGTCGTGCGTCGTGCGTAAACTTTTACACATTTTCAGCTTCTCTTCCAAATGCATGATTGGATTTGGCCCAAACTTGGGCCAGGGAATGGATCCCTTAGGGGGGTGGGGGATTCCAAAGGGGTCCTCCGAAATGGTACCCCCTGGCCCCCCTAGGGGCCCAGGGGCAGGGCCCTAAAGGGCCAAAAGTAGGTAGTTTTCAAACATCTTCTTCTCTAGACCCAGAAATAGTTTAGTTAAGCCACTTTGTGTGTAGATACCTCCATATGTGCTGAATTAATGTTCCTCATGACAATGCCCAGGGTGGCCCCGTTTGGCCCCCAAGGGGGGCAAAAGTTTGGGGGTAGGGCCCTATAGGAATAGCTCACATTCACATCAATGGATTTAGACCAAACTTGGTGGGAATGATCCTCAGGGGGAGGGGAAAGAGGGTTTGTGGAATGGTACACCAGGCCCCCCCCCCCCCCGGGGGGCCCAGGGGGCAGGGCCCATAAGGGCCCAAACTAGGTAACTTTCTAACCAGAAGCCCATTTGTAACCAAACTTGGGTGGTAGATGCGTATCAGGGACCTCAATGTTATTTGGGGGTCAAAGGTCACATATGTAGGTCAAAGGTCAAACGAAGTCAAGTTTCTTCTTTGGTTGGTATTGGCCTTCTCTAGATCCAGAAATAGTTTAGTTAAGCCACGTAGTGTGTAGATACCTCTATATGTGCTGAATTAATGTTCCTCATGACAATGCCCAGAGTGGCCCCGTTTGGCCCCCAAGGGGGGCAAAAGTTTGGGCCCAACATGAGGTAACTTTCTAACCAGAAGCCCATTTGTAACCAAACTTGGATGGTAGATGCGTAACAGGGACCTCAATGTTATTTGGTGGTCAAGGTCACATAAGTAGGTCAAAGGTCAAATGTTAAGATACTATGTCGTGCCTTGTTTTTATAAAAACGGATGTTAGAATTATATTTAACTTGGCAAAATCAGCTATATGGCAAGGGGATGCAAAGTTTTTCAACTGGTTCCTTTGGCTACGTTGGTGCCTAGATATCAGGCTCCAAGGCCAAAACTATACGTATAACTGATGTGTTTTCTATGGGTACCACAGAGAGTTTGCGAGACTCAGGTGAGCGTCGTGCCCCCGGGCTCTTGTTTATGCCTCCGCCCCTAAGGGAGCCGGAGGCATTATGTTTTCGGGTTGTCCGTCCGTACGTCCGTACGTCCGTACGTCCGTCGGGTCCGTGCGTCACACTTTCTTGTGAACAAGATTACTGAGGTACGCAGGAGGTTTTAATGATACTTTGGACCAAGGGTAGACCACTAGGCAAGGATGAATTATTAGTTTTGGGATAAATCCGTCAAGGGTCAAAGGTCAAAGGGTCAATGAACTTTGTCCTAAAATGCTATTTTTTGCCTATAACTCCAGTTAGGAGTGCTTACTGTTGATATAATTGGGTGGTTAGGTTAAAAACAAAAGACAAATATTTTGGTAGAGTCACAGGGGCAAAGGTCAGGTCAAGGGTCAAAGGTCAATGACCTTCGTTCCAAAATCTCATTTTCGGCTTGTAACTTCAGTTAGGGGTGTCAATGTTGATGTAATTTGTGGTTAGGTTCAAAACCAAAGACACAAATTTTGTAGAGTCATAGGGTCAAAGAGTCAAAGTTAAGGGTCAAATGGTCAAGGAACTTTGTCCCAAAATCCATTTTCTGGCCATAAGTTCAGTAAGGAGTGTTCACTGTTGTTTGTAATTTGGTGGTTAGGTTCAAAACCAAAGACAAATATTTTGGTAGTCACAGGGGTCAAAAGGTCAAGGGTCAAAGCGTCAATGCCATTGTCCCCCAAATCTCATTGGCTTGTAACTTCAGTTAGGAGTGCTCAATGTTGATGTAATTTGGTGGTAGGTTCAAACCAAAAGAAAAATATTTTGGTAGAGTCACAGGAGTCAATGGTCAGGGTCAAGGGTCAAAGGTCAATGAACTTTGTGCCAAACCTATAACTTCAGTCAGGAATGCTAACTCTTGATATAATTAGGTAGTTAGCTCCTAACATAGTGGGTGCACTGGCGGAGGCATACCCATCGCTGCGCGCCGTCGAACTTCTCTAGTTTTTTTTGTATTTCTTCTGTTTCACCACTGTTTTGTATTGATCTAAGTTGCAGTAAAATATTCAATAAAAAGAACCTGAGGATGTTGACATAATAAAGTTGATAATGGTGAAATAATCAAGCAAAATAATGATACAAATTTAAACCTCCATTTCTGAAAATGGGCAATTCCAGCATTACGGACATTACATTCAGAGATTTTTTTGCAACTTTGGGGGCTTATTTGTAGAAAATCTCTGCATCACTATGAACTTTTTTTGTGGGACTCTTACACAATCCACCCGAGGTGTTAACAGTTTGAATTTGAATTAGTTTCTATTTATCATTGAGTAGTTATCACTCATAATGTTTGCCGTTACGGATATTACATTTTTGGGGTAAGACTTTTCACCTATCAATGCATTTGTCAAAAATTTTGTGAGCTTAAGCATGAAGTGAAGCCAATTTTCTTCTGAAATGGGTGCTGAGGACCTGTTTAAGTTGAAGGATGACAATTAGGTACGACAGATTCAGTATATCCCATACAGGACCATAAATGTTGCGTTACGGACATTACAATTTTAACGTTACGGACATTACACCTCGGACCACTTTTTTAGGTCCTTATATTTATACTTCAAACCATTTGATAACTAATATAAAGCTAATATTAGTCATTTTTGGTCCTTTCTTAACTAAAAACTACTATAAATAAATTTTGAAGTGCTGTTGAATTTGAAATAATGAGACTGAAAGATTGTATGTTTTTCAAAAAAGATTAGAAAATTTTGCAAGAAAATGGGTTTTTTGAAGAAAAGCATGTCTAAATATACTTCAAATGTATTCAAATACCACTCAAATTAAAAAGTCTGGTGACTTCTATTGTGTGATACTAAAATTTATTCAGCTTACACATATATCTTTTGAATTCTCCCTAATCGCATATAGCCGATACCAAGCGATATCACCTCGCGATACCGATATCTGATCGATCGCTCTTGGATGCATACTTCCGGTTCAGGTTAATTGTACAGTCAAACGCACAAAACACATCATTTCGAACTTTGTCAAATTTGTAATATTGATGCCTCATACCCAATCAAACATGGATTGACCTGGTGAACAATTTGGAGAATATCTGTGTCGCAACCTTCTCGAAAGAAATGTTCCTACGACCAGTAGACAAGGGAATGTACTCAAAACTCTCACCAGGAAAGCCGCGAATGTACATGTATGAGAGAGGAAGGAATGTAACCACGCGAACGCCGGTGTGTGAGGAGTCGATGGCTCCGTTCATGACGTAAATTAAAGGGTTGTTATATGGAGGTTGGACTTGAAAAAAAATAATATCATTTATGAGATTTTAGGAAAGATTTTTACACGATCCAAGAGTACTTAAGCGTTCGATGTGTATCGCGCGTGTATAAACCGGAAGTTTAAGGATAAAAAAATTAGAGCGCCACATGTGTTCAGATTCGGAGAGCTGTATGCGATAGGGAAAATTATTACAGATTTCAGGATATTGAGCCCGGGTAACATTTTTCGCGGAATTGCCCAAAGAGTGATTTTTACCCTTCTTGTTGCCATATAATATCAAGTTTCTTTGTGAATTTCTATTAAGCTGGGGCAATTACTTTGGCAGTTACCAACTTAAAAAAATAGATAAGAACTTAGTTTCAGCTCATGTCATGCCATTTGTGTGTTCGGGTTAGACACTTTATCCCCATAGCCCGTTTCTGGGATAGAACATAAAGCTAGAGGTCCCATGTTCAGACAGAAACACCTCGACATGTTAATAGACCCACATACTTCATAGAAAAGAGGATGAAAACTTGGTTTGTGGTCACCTATCAAATGCCATTATTATTAGTAGTAGTAGTAATAATAATAATGATAATTATAGTAAATACTCAATGATAATAAAGAAAAATAATGATGAAATTAATGGTATGATAATGATAAAGAAAAGTAATAATGAAGTTGATAGTATGATACTGATGATAAAGAAAAGTAATAATGAAATTGATAGTATGATAATGATAAAGAAAAGTAATAATGAAATTGATAGTATAATACTGATGATAAGAAGTAGAAGAGGAAGAAAAATGATAATGATAATATTTCTACTACTACTTTTACTACTTCTACTGCTGCTGTTACTACATCTAGTACATGTACTACTACTACTACTACTACTACTACAACTACTACTTCTACTAGTAGTACTACTTTTACTACTAGTACTCGTATTGTACTAGTTCTGCTACTATTTTAAAGTGATAGGCTAACATTGTGGAGCTTCAGTTTAAAAAGTTGTTGAACTTTGATATCTGAGCTACATAGTAGTGTTCAAATGGACAAATAAACACCTCGGGGCGAGTTTTAATAGCCTAGGTGTACACACAGTAAGTCTATGGAAGGAAATGGGCAACTGAATCTGGTCAACTTACGATTTACACTTTTTTAAAGCACTAAATAATCATTTTGAAATGCAGTTTTTGCAGGGCTTCATTTTTAGACCTCATCAAAGACACTGGTAGCATGGGGAATCATGTGGCTCAGATTTTTTAACTGTGGTAAATGTTAGCCAATACCTTTAACAACTAAATAATTATAATGAGTATTAATGAAGTGATATCCTTCTCTCTCCCCTCATAGACTAAAGTCACAGGAACCAAGGAAGAGGAATCAACATTTGACGACGTCCTGCAAAGTACAGCCGGTGAGAGACAACCAGACCCCCAGCCCCAGCCCACCCTGCCCGAAGAGAAGGTGCCCATGTAGGCAGCTTAACCCTTCCCACTCGCGGACCCTTCCGGACATCTTGAATCCAAAGAAAAATATTTTGTATCAGGCTGCAGAAGAGAGAGACTTGTTTCTCCCAACTTGACCCTTTATGTGCCCCATACGGAGGCCACGGTGCCACTGTAGTAATCCCTAACAGCAAGTTAACAGATATGTGAAAACAATACATTGGCAATGTAATGTATGCGTGTGAACGTGCATTTGGCAATCGACCCATTGCTTCCGAGATTCTGAAAATCCCACAGAGTTAACACAGGGCCCATCGGGTTCAAGCAACGGCTAAAAGAGTTACAGGGTTCCCAGCCCATCAGGGAAATCAGGGAAAATTATTTGACTTTTTTTCCAGGCAGAGAAAAGTCAGGGAATTTTGATTGGCACAAATCTCGAAAGTTGTCAGTCAGACTCTGTTATGTTTTGTTGCATATCGAAAGAACATCCATAACATAGAAAACATGTGAAACTGGAAATGAGTTGAAATAATTATCATGGAATTTTGAGACTTCATCAGGGAAAAATCAGGGAATTTTGTTTCTTGAAATGCTGGGAACCCTGAGTTAACAGAAATCATCCCCAGCTAGAAGTCTCTACTCAATCTGTGATGACCAGGCCTGATCAGTATACATTCTATGACTAATATGGCAGTGTAGCTCTAAATTTCTCTAGTTTACGAGGAAGAGGAATATTGCAGTTCTTGTGATGTAGTGATTTTGTCCAGTACAAAGTACAATGAAGCTTTTAGCATCCATGCAGGGCGGCACATTTAAACCTGTTATCTGCGAGATTCTTTAATGCCCATAGAGCTAATACATGGCAAATACAGTTCCCATAGCTAGCGGGTTAATCTTGATCTGAGCTCATTAGGAAATGATGATCCATACATATATTTATAGAGCTCCCATTCCTGGGTAATGTGTACTCGTCTGAAATATCTTTGCCGACATATTTCTGATGAATTCAAAGTGATTACATGTTAAATTATGTGCTCTTCGGGCCTTGACGTATAGGTGACCAGTGACATGTGTATGAAAATTACCTTTGAACATTAAACTTTGAACTTGGCACTTTTCTCTGAAGCTCTGTTACTTAAACAGTTATAGCAAAGTACTTTTTTATTTTCTCTTGTAGCAGTGTTGTTGACTTATATGGTGTATATTTCAAGTTATTAGTTACTGCTAGTAAATTTAGATTACCGTATATCTAGTCTAGCATCGGGACATTTTTTGGGTGACACTTCCCTAAAACATATCAAGCAGTATACCAATAAATAATGTTTGTTATTTGTGATTGTTTTCTACACACCTTTTGTGTGTTTTTTCCTCCATATTTGTCCCTGCCTATATGCTACCCTCGAAACAACAGGAAAGGCCACAATATTAGAGCTTTAATGCATTATTTCATTTGCCTTTTAGCATTTGTGTATATTTCATGTATGACTTGACCTTGAATTCAAATAGAATCACTGCACTTCCAAAATCTTTTGGTAACATCTATGTTTCATTCATATTTTTTTTTTTAATGTATATATGTTATCCAGCACCATCATGAGTTGTAAGTTTTACTTTTGTACAGTAGTAAATTAAGAACAAGGTACAGTTGTCAAATTTAACAATTTATAGCCAGTCTGTACTGACTAATTCCCACTCCACCCCTCTCATATGCACTGCACACATTGTCCTTTTGGAAAAGATTGATTTGAAACATATGGTAGCAAGGTGATAAAAAAGTCTGAAATGTCCCTAAATATTTCACTTTGAAACCCATGTGTTAACACAATGATGTAAAATAATAAAACAAATGATTTTTTTTTTTTAAGATATCAGTTCTCTCCTCTAAAATGTCTGTTAAACAACCTTTGTTATATTTACATTTTATCTCTGTCCCTTCAAAAACATTTTGCTTATTGTACCAATGACATGTAGCGTTATTATGAAAATTTAGTCTTAGTTTTGATAATGTATTTAGGTATTGATTGGCTGAAAAATTCATTGTTAAATTTGAAAATGGAAAGTACAATTTGAACCCCTTACCATATCAGATTTACCCCTATTATCCATATTTTCATACAAAAGTACTGTATTAGTGTAGTCTGGGTGACTAGTGGTTGTAGTTTAGTGAATTATGAGGATAAAATGCATCTCATTACAGCTATAGGTTTTAATTTACTTGTTTATCTAATGTATGTATGTATGTATATATTAACATGATAAGTATGAAGAATACTTCATAATGTCAAGATATGTAATTTGTTTTTTTCTTAAAGTATATGGATTGTGTATTAAACAAATTATATTATAATTCTGCCTTATGATTTAGACAGCTCTTGAATTTGAATTTGAACTTTAAGGGAACTTGGTTGTCTTGTAATGTATTTGTTTAACATTGGAAATGTGATATTGGTTACTTTATATTAATGTTTACGAAAGAATGGCCACATGTCATTGCACAGAAGACATATAGCAATGTGAACAAACCTCAGTATCTGTGATACACAAGCACATGGACTTAACTGTTGTGCACTGCATAAATTGAGGTGTTTAATCTAACACCCAGGGTGTTAAATACCAGGTGTGATAAATTTCAATGCTTTGGGTATCATTTAACCTCTTGGAGTCACTGCTATACATATCATTGTTCAGTGAGAGATGACATGATTTTTCACTCATTAACCATATTATGGGAGTATTAACACATCAAATTATCTTTCCTTTTGAAAAAGTGTACACTGAATATTTATTATCTTTATTTATACTGGTCAAGCATGATAGTGTGCTTCATTGGACAGAGGCATTAGGCAATATAACTCTATCGTTTATCTCATGTTTGACTGGAAAGTTTGTCATATTTTCTAGGCTTCATTACAAGCCTATCATCCCCAGAGGGTTAAACACCAAAAACAATTTCTTCGAACACCAAGGGTTTTGAAAGTCAATACTGTATCATGGTATCTATATACACCGTGGGTGTTAATTTTACACCCCAATTTTTTTTTTTGCAGTGTGTACAATGTCATAAGACTAATACACTTTCAAAAGTTTGGTGTTTGATTTTACACCAGTGATATTGTCCAGTATTGTCCAAGGTATAATGTTAGAATTCTACACCTACAGGTGTAATTTTTACACCAAAATAATACTTTTAACACCAAACGTATTATCTCTAACCCCGAGAGTGTTTAATTAAACACCATATCTGGTAACTACAGTGTATATTAGGCAGCACCCTGGGTGTTAAAATTAACTCTCCAGTTTTTGTACTTCATATGTTTATGTGAAAGAAAGGTGCAAACTTCTAGCTACAAACACTAGTGTTAAAATTGTGGTTCAGTCTCTGTTGCTAACTTCAGCCTACCCTGCTGACTTCAAAACATGAGTGAATTGAGCTGAAATATACCCACTAGGGTACAAGAAATACAATGTACATGTAACTGTTGTGGCTGTGGCATTGTTTTTGAAATACAGTGGAATTGAATTATTGACATGTTGCTCACTGAAGTGACTGATATATGTGAGGAAATGAAAGATAATATTAAAAAAAAAGATATGTTTTAAATGTGCCTCTTCAACGTATTTGATGTAATATTTATTTTCTGAATTGAGTTATTTTAATTGTCTCATGGAAAAGGTTCCAAACAAGAAAGCTTAGAGTGGTATGTTGAATAGCATAGTCGCCAAGTGAATATTTAACAAAACGTTACCTTTTAATACCATGAAAACAGTAGAGTCCATAAATGCTCTGTTTATTGTGTTCTGAAAAAGGATACTGTGTTCATGCTTTAAAGAAAAATAACAAGATTGGAAGTGGTCCTTATGACACAATGATCCCAGAATTAAGTTTACTGTTTAAAGTTTCAGTTGTCAAAATTTCATAGTCATATATTTTCCTCTTTCTTGTAAAATTATTAGCAGAAAATGCTGTGACAGTGAGATTTCTTACATAGCTTTCTATGGGATCAATTTTTATCAGGGCTAGAGATTAATTCAATAATGGTAAATTAATGCTTGTTTTTCTTCAACTTAACAATTCAAGAAAAATCCTTGCAGCCTGAAAAAATACTATAGCCAGAGTATGTATTGGTATAAGTTTCAACTCATGTGGTTCTTGAAGCAATTTTACGTTGATCACAGTGACCCTCTTTCTGAAGGGCGGAGATCGGCTCCTGGTGAATCGTGAACTGCACAGGCTTTGCCATCTCTAAATTTGTTGATCCTGTTTCCATTACTGCATCAGATTGGAGTTGCAGTTTGTGAGGGATGCTGCGTGGTGGCTGAAAGGTAGGCGACAGTGTCCAAGGTCTTGCACTGTACTCTTCTTTCCCACTGGCTTCTTGTCTGGTCTTCTAGCTGGTCTCTGCTGAAATCTGTGAAGGAGTGCATTGTCAGTCATTGTCTTCCTCTGCTTTCCTTAATCTATCTGGATGCAGGATGTTGGCAAGAGTTTTGTCAACAGGTCTATTGCTTCTGTGTCTCCTAAATCCTGTGTACAGTCTGGTAGGCCTTCACGATATGCTGTTTGCAATATGCCATTTTCAGTGGTGGAACCCAACTTGCCAGGAGTCTTTCCAGGGTTTGTGAGTTTGAGCTCCATATTGATAAGTTCAGGCATGTCCTTCATTCTTGGGTACTATAATGCCTCAATGATATTCTCCCAATATGTGCAAGTTGTCACAAAGCATGTTTACAGATACACAGATGAAACTGTTTCCTGTCACCCTTTAGTCCAAGTTTCTGGACGAGCCCTTTTGTCACAAAGCGACACATCACTTCCGCCATCAAGCAGAGCCCAGGTTTTGACTTCATGATTTTGACTTGTGACCTTTACCGGGAGAATTCTCAGACAGAACTGTTGATTCATTGATGGTGTCAGACTGGTAGCCGATGTTTTTTTGGAGGCGTTCCCATCCTTGTCATTTCTTTCATCACAGGCCTCGGTTGCTGTATCCTCCCTTGTAAAATTAAGAAGGACGTGGTGCCTACCTCTGCAGTCCTTCTTATTGCACAAGGGCTTAAGTATGCAATCCTTCGCCACATGTGAAAATTTCAGACAATTGTCGCACGAGCCGACACTTGCTCACTAACCAAACCCTGTCTTTCTGAGATTTCCCTTGAAGAATTTCACATTTCTCCAACTCATGGGGTTTCAAGCAGCAAGGAAATTTTCCTTGTGCCATTTCTCCCTTCTACGTCTTTGTTGCCGAAAGTTCATAAGTTCACAGGGAGGTCCATCTCTTTCCACTATTTTGTTGTTTGTTAGGTGCCTTCCAATTGGTTGGCTTAGCGCCCTGCCCTACATTCTTCCCGAACAAGTTGTTGGCCACCATGGCCTGTTTCTCTATGAACTTCGTCATGTGGGCAAAGTTTGGTTCTACTCCTGTCATGAGAAGGTTATTTGCGCACTCTGCCTATCTCGCCTGCCACTGTACGGGGAGTTTACTCTGTATCTTTAGGAGATTATCACTGGAATTCATGTTTGTTTTATGGCCCATCTGTTCAAGATTTATTTGGCATGAACTCATCTCTGTTGCCAGCTCGTGCAAACTGTTGCCATCATTGGGCTTTATCTGGGAACGATCCATACCTTTGCTAGCCTTGCTTGCGAAATGGTATGTGGTTGACCATATTGACTAGCTAGGATACCCCTAGCCTTCTTGTAACCTTCCTGTGAAGGCATTAGATCACAGCACTTGATGCATTCTCTTGCTTTACCTCCAGCATTTATACTTCAAGCTCAGCGTTCTTCATTTCATTTCCAATGTGCAGTTCGGCGAGTCTTCATCGAGATCACGCTTTGCACGTTCAAGTCTCTGCTACTCCTTCTGCTGTGCCATTTTCTGCTGAGCTAATTTCTGCTTCAGCTTCACCTCTCTTAGCCTCTCACTATTCCTAGAACTACTCCTGGAAGTCGTGGCTTATACTGTCGATGTTGGCCTCACGGTGCAAAATACATCATTCTGTGCAGGAATAGACTTGAACACTATATGGCCGTACATTAAATGCAGGCCTTCAACCCGTCATAGTTTTCCTACTTTTTGGGGAAGATCGTAATTTTCCTATTTTTAACCCCTAAAGATCCTATTTTTCTAGTTTTTGTCAAAAAAACCCTTTGCAATAGGTTTAACATTTGTTTGGAATTGAGTAGTCTTTACAGGTTGTTGGTAAGAGTACTGAAACTACCATCATCACCTGTTTGTAAAGGAAAATTTGTTTCTGTGGTTATCCAATTTTTCGCTAATCTTAGAATTTTTTTTCATGAATTCCGCATGTTTCCATTTTCTTTGGGGTTACTACTCCAAACACTACTTATGAATATCCTACTTTCCTCCTACTTTGGTGCACTGAATGCCACTTTTCTCGTACTTTTTGGAGAATTTTTTTCCTGATTTTCCTCTGCTTTTTCAACCAAGCAGAATTGAAGACCTGTAACTGATTAATTAGTGTGTATATGGTGGAAAGATTTGTCTCTAATTTTTTGACTGAAGGAGAAACAATCTTTCGTTTAGCAGTACTGAATTAAAGTATGACCCTGAAAGACCCCATAGAAAGCTACAAAACAAATTTGAATGTCATAGCAGTTTCTGATGATTGAACAACAGAAAGGAAACATTTGATTGTGAAATTTTCACAGATGACACCTTAGACAGTATACTTGATGTGGAGTTCAATTGAAGACTTCTTCCAATTTTGTCTTTTCTTTTCAAAGTACATCAAATCATGATCAAATGAAAAGAAAGGTGTTAGAAATGGTAATTGTATGTGTGATAAAAGAGCTGTTCCGGTTCGTTTGAAATGTTTATGATACTCATTGTGAGAACAATTCTTGATGTAAACATGGAAGAGATTAATTGCAATCATGTTGGTAACAACTGGAAACAAAATCTGTGTGTTTGTGTGGTGAAAATGAAGGCATAAATGATGTCTGCTGTATGGGAAGGGGAGATGTTTTGTACATCTTCCTTCTATGTCATGAACAAATGATAAAGTAATCCACATATTTGATGATGATTATTGCCTTTTGCTAGTGCTAGGACAAAACTGTTATTTTCATTCCTCCTTTGTTTACGGCAGCCAATTTTGACAAGAAAAACAAAACAAATGTTTTAGAAATCCCAGAATTTGTAGCACAGAATCACCTAACTTGACTGTTCAGAAAAATAGTGATGTTTTATCATTTTGTTTTGGCCATTTGGCCATAAGTAAATGTGTATTTGGAGGTTAATTTTCTTTTTTCAGGAATATGTATTAACTTTGTGATTTTAAGATTTTTCTATAAGGGAAATAGCACAAATGTTGTCGTATCATTATCATTCATTGAGAATTTGCAATGTAATCATGTATTTGACAAACTTATCAGTTACATGTACTTTACATAAACATGAAGCAGATCATGTATCCACGAATAATGACAGACTCCATATACCAAGGCTTGAAATGCCTTCGCAGCATTTTCCATGGATTTATTACAGAAATGCTACATATCAAGGTTTCATTGAAATTAATCAAGATACACTGGGCGCTGTCGTCGCCAGTGATTTGAAATTGCATT
>JZLH01S0160061.1:42310-52319 GCA_001188425.1 Eucidaris tribuloides
CGGTTGCGTCTTTCACCAATGCATAACGATATTGTCCATCTGTCTTCCGCCGTTTCATGTTAATTTGTCTGTACTTGTCACCACTGTCTAACACAGTAGAAGATTACAATCAGTCGCTCAGTAGAGGCACAAAAGAATCAAACAGCCCAAAATATCTCATAATACGTCCTCGCCAACATACCATGCCGAACTCGCGATATTCGACAGAACGCCTGTATGTTACGTCTAAAAAGGACGTTTCATCCAAATCATTCAAATGTTTTAGCCTAATTACGTATTCCGCATAAGTTCTCAATTGTCAAGGCTCATTTTTTATTATTTTCGTAGAACGTGCTACTGCACTTCTTTTGATTCACGCGAATTTTCTAGAAATTGAGCCTTGACAATTTCTGTAGTAATTTTTTTAAAAAATGTGTATTGCAGAAAGAAAATTGCAGGCCATATGTTAACACGCAAGGCATCGTGATGCAATGATGGACTAAGATTAATGTATTATTCATTAACTCGAAAAAGAGTGGAATACGCTATTCTTAAAAAGATTGTATTCCGCTCTTACGCCTAACTGCATAAGTTTCCGTTTGGACAGTTATGCTGTCACTATAGTACAATATGTGCAGATATAGGCACATTAATTATTCTCGGCCGATAGGAAATTCTGCAACACGGTAGACTATGAGGGAAAGCTGGAATGGTCTCTCAATGGGCAAGTTAATCTGGTCAACTTACGATTTTCACTTTTTAAAGCACTTAATGATCGTTTAAAACTGCAATTTTTCAGGGCCTTATTTTTAGACCGTACCAGAGATACTGATAGCATGGGGAATCATGTAGCTCAGATTTTTAAACTGGAAACATTGTTTTACAATGCCTTCAATTAAATAAGAGCAATTTATTTAACTCCTTTGCATGCTAAATTTATTCTGAGTGGATAATAATCATTGTTCTTTTCATATTTTATTTGCATTTTGCTTTCCTTATTGCGGTATTAAAAATGGTAATTTTTCTATAGATATTAGTCAAGCATACTAGCTTTTTTAAATGTCTCCTGTACAAATGTGAAAGAGAAAAGTAATTATTAAGTGTAACTGTGATCGTTCATTGACAGCTGAACAGAATTAAAAAACAGTACTTAGAAAGAAATGAAGTAAGCTATGTTCTACAACCTTTTTCTACAAATTCTGTAAATTAATTGTTATGATTCTCATGATATATAAGTTTATGACATGGTACTTAAAAACATCGTGATTATACCACTGGGTTCAGGTATTTTACACTTTCATGTTGCCTCGCGGTTGAAGAAGAGAGTGAATTCATCTCAAACCAGATATTCTGGTATTTATCTCTTCTCGACAATGATGCTGTAAGTATCGGGAACCAGTGCGATACCTGCTCGTCCTTCAAGCCCAACAGATTTACTCTCCTCGGCCAACCGGAAGTTGAACCTTTGAAGCAAGGTGGAGAAGAAGAGAAAGATCTCCATCCTAGCCAATCGCTCGCCTAGACAGACCCGACGACCTGAGTGGAGTAGAAAATAAACACGAGAAAAACAGTGATACCCTATGTCAGTCAACTGCAAACATTCACAACCGCATTTCATCAAATGTCTATAATATTTTTTGTTTTTCTGTTTGATATCGCTGATGATGGGGTGATGAATGTTTGTATGTTCAAAATGTTAAATATTCTGGAGCCAAAAAAACAAAACAAAACAAAGCGATGCCACCTTAAATGAGAATGAAACCCAGTCATCTACTTATATTTACAGAAGCTTAAGCAAATTTGATTGAACCCTTCAAGGGTTATGAATGTTCACAATTTATCTAAGCCTTATAATGGAGGATTTTTTAAAATTAAAACTCTACCACTTGTTTGATGTGAAAGTGTGGAGAACTCTTCTTGTTGTTATGTACACACATTTTCACAAATTTACATGTTTTCATGTCAAATGAGAAGGTAACCAAACTCCTTCAGGAAAACATGTAAAGTCCCTTTTGTGTGACATACTTGTACAACAAGCACGAGGAAATAAGACGTTAGATAAAACATGAGAATACATAAAAAAAATTGTACCCAAACAAAGGAGAGTTATCTGCACCTTTATCTCAAAAAGTGGTAGAGATGCCAATTTAAGAATCCCCCTTTATAAGGATCAAATACGTTTCGAACAATCAAAACTCTAACAGCTAAACCAAAATTTCTCAAATTTTCACTATTTTCTTTCTCCGTGGGAGGGGGAGAGGAGGGGAGGGGAGGGGAGGGGTGGTCCTCCGGGAAAGGGGGTAGGGGTGGACCTGCTGGGGAGCCACCCTCTGGGGGAGCTGTCCACTGAAAGAGTTTTGTCAAGTAGGAATCATCTCCGGTCCCCAGGGAAGTTGTCCTGATACGGGGTGGGACAGGCGACTCGACGGATATTGGAAACGGTTTTGCTTTATTGTCACTAGCTTATACATACATGTAATACTCACCAATCCCAAAAGGTATGAACACTTCCGGTTTGATCACCTTCTTGCCGTCTTCGCTCAGGAATCGTCTGGGGTCGAACTTGTCAGGCTCGTTCCAGTACTTTGGACTGTGACAGAGCTCCCATATGTTCAGCAAAACAGCTGTGTATATATTTATCAAAATAACATGCGTGCAGTAGTTTTTCATTACTGAGTTTAATAAGTACACATCAATTTATGTTCAATCCTCTCCAAAAAAAAAAAAGATTTAACTAATCTACAGTGATGACAAGTAAATCTAAGTAACATCAGAGAACCAAACAGCATGTATGATATTTCACTTCATTAAAAGGTAATTGGTACAAAATGTCTGGTCATGAGGGTTGTGCATTTGGTCCGAATGATTGAATGTAATTTTCATTCTGATCATGCCCACCAATATGATAGTTCAACTGCTACTGCTACAATTCCCAGCAAATCAAACACCAAACTGTACTGCTACAATTCTACACATTTGGCGACTCCTACCCAGGGGTGCCACTCAAAATTTTGATTTCCCCCTACGCCGCATGCGTATTTTCCCCTACGCCTAACTAACCATATTTTCCCATACGAACTTACGTTTTCTCCTACAAAATCGACTTTTTCCCTGCGAAGGTATGTTTTTCACTAAAATATAACCTTAGAAATGCAAAATATTGATCACAATTTCTTCGGCGAAGATGTGAAAATGGGCGAATATAATCGGATTTCCTTGGAAAAATTACGAATATTTCTGAAAATTGTCAAAATCCCCCACATCCCCTACAAATCACCAAAAAACCCTACGTTTCCCCTACGGAAGGTAATTTTCCCCGTAGGTATCCAATACAACCTACGCATCGCCAAAATCCTCTACGGTAGGGGATTTCCCCTACGAGTGGCACCCTTGCTCCTACCAATCAATCGTTGTGATGGTAAAATTGGTTTTCGATCAGCAAAGACATTTTGTCAAAAAAGAAATACTTGTTCTTATTTGAATACCCGACCATTTGATTATTCCTCTAGTTCTTTAATTAGGGACGGAAGTAATAAGACGCGGTGTACATTCCACCTGCATGACTTGCTTTGTGTTGACTAAAGTCAATTAATCTACGTGTATATTACACTTCCACTATAGGTAGACCCAATCATGTCTTTGCAGCTGATGATGAATATGCCCACCAATAGAGGGTGCTTAAACCAACTACTTCAACAGAAATTTACCCAAATAAATGCTAACAAGAGTGTCGCTGAGGAGAGCACATAATACGCCCGCCTGTAACAAGGAAAATGGAAACATGTCATTGTGACCTTGTCCTTTGACCTTTTGACCTCAAAATCAATAGGCTTCCTGGAGTCCATGCTAGCATCATACGTACCTAATTATATGAGCCTAGGTTAAATTAAACTGAAGTTATCGCGTTTACAAGGACTTCACAAGAGTAAGATGAAAACATGTCACTGTGCCCTTGACCTTCGACCTTTCGACCTCAAAATCAATAGGCTTCCTTGGATTCATAGTAGTATTATACACACCAAATTATATAAAGCAAGGTTAAGTTAAACTGAAGTTATGGCGTTTACAAGGAAAAGTTAACGGACGGACAGACGGACGGACAGACAGACGGACGGACGGACAGACGGGCACCGAGCATGATACCATTATACGTCCCGTAGCCGAGCGCATAAAAATTCCAGTATCATCATTTTGATCATTTCTTGCTTCACTGGACAAATTAAACTCCCTGATTTGTTTCACTTTTCTGATTAATTCCCTGACTTTTCCTGACCTTGACTGAGAAAATGGGAAGTCAATTTCCAGTTTGCCTTATTTCCAGGTTGACTATAGAGATCCCTGTTACAATACTTAAAATCTTTGGGAGTACAGTATTAATCTAGAAATAGTTAATAAACTAACCTGTCCCCTTCGGTATGTGATATCCTCGAAATGTTGTCGCCTGGCTCGTGCATCGGGGTATAGCAAAGGGAGCGACGTGACGAAATCGCTGGACTTCCATTATGGTTGCCGTAGTTAGGGGCATGTTATCTTGATCCGACATGGTCGGGGAACGATGCTCGCCTACGACTTGATCGATTTCATCTTGGACCTACAAGTACCCATAAAGTGATGTTGTTATTACAGTGCACCCTATAATATGCATTTTTGGAAAGTTATGGTGCAACTGACAAAATCTATCAATAAACTACATATCACATGTGAATTAAGAATCCTGCCAACTGTTAAAAGTAACACAGGGGTCTGGGTGAAATAGGGTAGCATCCCAGGTATTCTCTGATATTACTGTTGTTTGTACCTTAAGTATACTTCTACCATCACAAATATTTCTAGAATTATGATGGGTATATAACAAAACATAAAACATAAAACAGTCTGGCAGTCCTCGCAAGCTGTTGCATGGATCTAATCATAAACGGAAAACTGAAAGGATGCTTGAACTGGTGTATGAACAATTGTTTGGTGATACTTTGGCTCCTGAAATAAGTTTGTTTGGAACAAAAAGCCTCCAAGCACCCCATCTGACGCAGACGAATACCTTCAGAAAGAAAAGTGAATACGGATTCAATAGTCATATCAAGACTCATTGAAGCTTTTCTCTAGGTGGCTACAATTGTATGCCACACATGTTACGTAGTTTGGTTATCTATGTATGGTTCTCCCCCAGAAACAATTCTTCCCACCTGGCAACTCCTCTGAAAGACAACTCCTCAGTGGACAGCTTCTCCGGAGGACGACTTCCCTCGGAAGAACCCCCCCCCCCCCGAGGATTTTAACAATATTTGCAGTTTAAAAAATCTGAGATGTCCTGGCGGAGTTGTCATCCGGGAAGAGTTGTCATCTAGGGGAGCTGTCCTCTTGGGGTGTTGTCCCAATACAATTATCTACACTAGCTTTGAACCTGTGTGACATCGTCTTTGGCTGTAATGATTTACCTGCTTCATGATTCCTGTGTGCTTTGTCATGAGGAGAATCGCCCACATAAGTGTGCTACTAGTTGTGCCCGTTCCGGCGGCAAACAGATCAAAAATACCCCTCCAGGCATTCTCCTCTTTGAAAATAATCTCCTCCCCACTTTCCTTTTGTCGCCTGATTTCCAACAAATACAGATCGATGATGTCCCGAATATCGTTTTTGTCCAGGCTTTTGCCGTGATCGCAAACCACCCTTTGAACCAACGTTTTCATCGAGAGGATCGTCTCGCGTAGCTGGGTGTACAGCGGTGTGTGGAACATCACAGGTAAAATGTTACCCACAGACGTCAGGGAAACATTGGAGATAGCCTTATCTATGTTGGTGACGATTTTCTGGAACCCTCGGTCTGTATACTCGAATCGAGACCCAAAACTTACGCTGCATATGACATTTGCGACAGCGTTAGTGATGAGACCTTGAGGACTGAAGGCGATACCCTCCTTGCTTTTGAATGCCTGGCATAAGATGCTGGCCTCTTCTGTAATCCTGTTCTCCATACTCCTTTTGCCCATTCCGAAGCTTCGCAAGGCGCTCAAACCAAACCGTCTCCGCTCCTTCCATTCTCGGCCGTTGGAAAAGGCAAAACTTCCTGCAAGGATATTAAATGAGAAAATGTTGCTCTACTTGTGGCAACTGACAACATAAGTCAGGAGTATATGGTGCAATTCTCTTGATTCTTGTGAACAATAATTTATCCATCTAAGTAACTTCTTTAACATCTTTGATTAAAATAAGTTCAATATTGCAGTTTTCATATTCAAACATTTTCAGATAGTAAATTCTACTTAACATCCCCGATGACAACTCCCTGGAAGGATAGCTCTCACAGGGGGCAGCTCCTCTGAAGGACATCCCCCTCCCCCGGGGGCAGAGTTCCATGGGATTTTTTTTTTTGGGGGGGGGTATGGAGTCCGGGGGAGCTGTCTTGAGAGCAGTTGTCAGGTGGGAGTCATCCATGGGGGTTGTCCTGGGTTTTCATTTTGGTTTTATGAAGTGCAATAGGGCTGTTCAAGCGCTTTTGGAAGCGAACCGTACCATACCGCTCCGTGCCAAACCAATGCGTGCCGTGCCAGAGTGGTTCATTTGCGAGTGTTCAGGCAAAAATATGAGAAGCGTGCCTCCGAGGTACCCATTTGGTACGCTTTACTGTCTAATCTGAGGGCATAACACGTTAAAGTATTGCTGAATGTGTTCAGGTGCTTGGCGCGGTACGGTACGGTTCGCCTTGGCACGCTTTGAACCACATCGGGAGGTGGTCCTCCCTGGCACGCACGGTTCTGGAGCGGTACGGTACGGTTCGGTTCGCTTTAGGAGTGTTCAGGCACTTCCTCTGGCACGGTTCGGTACGGTACGGTTCGCTTTAGGAGAGCGCAGCTTGAACAGGCCCCGTGATACTAGTTCATCAATGTTTAAGGTATGCGGATTGATTTCCGGTTTTCTCTGTTCCACTGAGTGAGTGATATTGTGTAAGGCATATAGCGCTAGCGGAATCAATCATCTATGTTAATGAAATTAACAAAACTTTCAATCATCATATAAAACTATTCTGAATTCTTGCATTTGCCACAGCCACCGTCCTTGAGAACGAGAGTGAACTCAAGCATGTAAACCAGTAAGCCAAGACCGTCATATTCAAATGATGCAAAATAGGGTGAATGCGCCTCACGGAGGACGACATGTTGAGTTAAATCTGATGGCATCTGCATGACGGAACCGTGTACGAGATGCACGATTTGGATGTGATGGTGAAGCAGACCTTATATGTTTTTATTGATTATACCAAGCGGCGTTTGAACCGGCTCAAGCGATTGAGGAAATGTTCGAATATATGAGTGAAATCAACGTCGTGGTAAAGACCTGAAATCATCAGAAAAACCTTGTATTGGAACCAAAAAAGCGCCATCAGAATAGACATTGATGTGGGTGAGTTGTTTGAAATTCAGAAAAGAAGTGCGGCAGGTTGTGTTCTTTCCCGGATCTTGTTCAATTTATATAACAGTGATGGATCCTGAGAGAACTAGAGGAGCTACCAGGGTGGTAATAGGCGGCCACAAAATTAACAATCTTACGGTATGAGATCATGGCCCCTGGGAAGCGGGGGTGCTGGGGGTCCTGAGCACCCCTGGAAATTTTCAGGGGGTTGCCGCAGCACCCTGAAAATTTATGATCAATGTAATAATGCTTTGTTTACACAGCGGACAGCGCCACAATGCATTTCACAGACACACAATTTCACACCACACGACAAACACACAAATCACACACACACACACACACACACACACACACACACACACACACACACACACACAACACACACACACACACGCACACACACACACACACACACGCACACACATACACACACACACTTCATATCATAAAAAGCATAGTAGAATTTTAGTGATGAGATGCTTTTTTAGTTTAGAAATAGCTTTACATTTTCCTTTAAAATGTATCAAGTGATGGACCTTCTCTTATATTACTTGCTAGATTGTTAAAAAAAAGGACCTTTGTACAAATTTTGAAAATTTGGTTGTAATAATGAGGAAAATGATAATTAGATGCTGAAGTTGTATCATAATTATGAATATTGCAATTAAATGAAAATAAGAAGATATATGGTGAGGTATTGGTGTTGTGAACAAAGAAATACTAGTATATAAATTGCAACGTTACAAGATAATGATTTAAATCAGAGACATTTAGAATATTCACTTGGGCAAAGAGTGGCCTTGTGTGTGCAATAAAAGAAGAATGAGAAATTATTCGGACAGTTTTCTTTTGTAATTGGAAACATTCTTAAAAACATGCTGATTGCATTTCCTCTGAATCTTAAAATGTTAAAAAAAATTCAGAAAGTGTATGTTTTCGGCGAATTTTTATTTGATTCTAAGTTAAATACATTGTATTACTATGGCATAAAATGTTTACAAACAAGTTCGGTTTAGGAAAAGAAAATCTGATTCTTATTGGTGTATACCATACGTTTTGAGAACTTTTCAATTTGTCATTTCTTTGTAGAGGAGGGGGAGGTAAAAGTAGGAAAAATGTGAAAAATTTCGGCACGCTCTGCGCGCAAATTGCAGAAAAACACATGCTAACTGTTTTTCTCGCAAAGCGCACAAAAAATGGAAAATTATTGTGTAATATAAGTTAAATGGTTTTGTAGTACCTTGTGCTGCTTTTTAAACATAGATTTTGCAATTTGTCAGGGTTTTTTTTTTTGAGGAGAGGAGGGGACAATTATGTTTGCCCAATATTTTCATCGATGAGTTAATAAAATGGCACAATTTTCGGCGCGCTTCGCGCGCAAATTCAAAAGCAGGCTCACGCAAAGCGTATTTTTGCATTCCGTTTTAAAAATTTGTCAATTTTGGTAAGGGGCAAAAAGAAAAGATGTCCAGTTTTCGGCGCGCTCCGCGCGCAAAATTGCAGTGATATATATGCTAACAATTTTCTCGAAAAGCGCGCAAAAAAATTGAACATTGTGCAATTTGTGTGCATATGCAAGTTTAATTTGTTTTGGTGCCTTGCACAACTTTTTGAAATAAATAGATTTTTATAATTTGCTAGGGGTTTTGGGGGAGGGGGAGGGAACAAAACAATATGTTTGCCCCAATATTTTCATTGGCGAGGTCATATACTGGCACAATTTTCAGAGCGCTCCGCACGCAAAATTGCAATAATATTATGCTAACAATTTTTCTCGCAAAGCGCGCAAAAAATTGAACTTTGTTTTGTAAGTTTAATTCGTTTTGTAGTGCCTTGCGCGGGGTTTTAAACATACATCTTTTCATTTTGTTAGTATTTTGGGGGTGGGGGGCAAACCATTGTGTTTGCCCCATATTTCCATAATATAGGTGTGGCAATAAAATGTCACAATGCACTTCGCGTGGAAAATTACATAGTAAGCTCGTGCCAAGCGCGCCGCAAAATTGAAGACTGATGGGTAAGTTTTATTTGTTTTAGTGCCTTGCATCGCTCTTTAAACATAGATATTTACAATTTGTGAGGGTTGTTTTTTTTTTTTGGGGGGGGGGGTTGGAGGGGACAAAACAATATGTTTGCCCAATATTTTCACTAGCATGATAATAAAATGTCACAATTTTCGAGGCGCTCAATTTTCTGAGAGCAATTTTTGGCGTGAGGCGCGCCACAAAATTGAATATTGCGATAGTTTAATGGTTTTGTACTGCCTTGCGGTACTTTTTTTTTTAACCATATTCTTGCATTATGTTTTGAGAATTTTTCAATTTTTGAATGGAGGCCGTAGTAATAAAGGTGTCCAAATTTTCGGCGCGCTCCGCGCGCAAAATTGCAGTAATATATTTGCTAACAATTTTTTCGCAAAAAGCGGGAAAACGTGTGTTTTTTAGAGCCTTACCGAGCTTTATACAATTTGGTTTTTTTTTGGGGGGGGTGGGGGCAAAACAGCATGTTTGCCCCAATATTAGTGGCGTGATGAAAAAATGTCCCTATTTCCGGCGCGCTCCGCTTGCAAAATTGCAATGTAGGCTAACAATTTTTTTTTCGCGAGGCAAGCCGCAAAATT
>JZLH01S0160061.1:57119-72509 GCA_001188425.1 Eucidaris tribuloides
TTCCTGTCGCATATCCGTACGGAGTCTCAACAGGTTGCCGAGCAGCGGCAGCCCGGGCGCCCGGGGGCGGAGGCGCGTCGGAGCCGGTAGCGCGCAGGGACCATCGAGTCGTGAGCCAGGCAGTCAACAGAAATGCCGCCGCAGACACCAAAACTTCCCTCGCAGAAATCGGAAAATTGCCGACAAGGTCGACGATGGAACTCATACTTGAAGCTCTGAATTGCGGAATAACAGAAATATGCAGTAACTTGTTACAAGAAAACATTTATATAGCTGGATAACATTGTATGGCCTTCCCCTAACGACTGACCTTGCCCTTATTGCGCACAAGTTCACAACGAAATTAGCTCAAAGTACGACCGTACGCGAAGGAGAACAAACACGCCCCTGGGCCACCGTGCTGCCCTGGGATCCGGACGTGTTTTCTTTTTTTTTGAGGGGGGGGGGGTATGAAGATAAAACTGGTGCAAAGTTGACTGCGTTGAAAGCTGGAAACGCCACTTCTTTGCCAGCTTTTCATTTTCGGCAGCGGCGTATGGAGGGGGGGGGGTTGAGAGGGGGCATATGCCTCGGGCTCTCGGGGGTCACTGTCATGACAAGGCAAGGTGGACCATACTTGCTCAGGTGCCACCCCCCTCCCCCCCCCAAAAAAATGTAATTCTCGTTGCCTTTAATCAAATCTCTTGTTGAATCCAATACCGAATAAGTGTAGGCCTATACTTATGGACCCAAAAATGACGTTTCCCAATAATAATTTGGAACTAAAATAGTTTGCTTACATTGCTAAACATCCCGAAAGTGTTATGTAGCAGTGATTTTATGTGATGACCAGGATGGGGGGGGGGACCCGGGGGGCACTGAATTAAGTTACAAGGTGTACACCATGCGCGTGTGAAAAAAAAACGTAAAAAGATTAGAGCTGATTTTCACGGTCGAGGGGGGCATGATCCCCCCCCTAAAAAAAATAATCCGGGGGGGGGGACATGTTCCCCGTCCCTTCGGGATCGCCGCCCATTGTTCGATTCTGTCAAGTGCTCTCTTGCTAATTTTCCAATCAAATTAGGAAGTTGATGGTTAGTTGCAAAGACGATTTACCGCTCGGTCGCTCTGCTCCCTCTTGTGTATGAGGGGGGGGGGGGCTGGGCAATATCATATCATTTGCCCAGGACAACATAATCCCTATAGATAGGGGAGAGCGGGGCGATTTGGCCCTAGGGGCGAGTCCGCCCACCACGTGATTTTCCCCTGTGCTGTGATTAGATATAAGTTTCGCTGATGATGTAATCACAACCTACCTCTAGTTAACAACATATGTTGGCGAAAGGTCATGTGCTTGGAATCCCAGAAACTTACGGTTAATTATCCGTTTTGAGGCCATTTGAGTAGAAAATAAATATTTCAGATTTCTCGTATTTTTTTTTATAGACATTCAGGAATGTAGTATTAATAAGTTCTGTTATTAGAAAGGTGTGACATTTGCCTATTGAAAAATGCCGTTGATACTTCAACGCAGGTTGCACATTTTGCGTAGAACACGAGAGAAGAAAATCGCAGCCCGTGGGGCAAGTTCGCCCCCTTTGCGAAGGGGCAGGTTCGCCCATGGAGCTATACACGTTAACCACTGAATAAGGAAGCAGGTTATTTACTATGTAGATAATGCTGAATCACCTTGCACGATTTCATATAAGTCAACAAACAAATGCATACCGGTATGATAATGTTAACGTATTAAAGAATCCTCCATCGAAACAAATGTTATCAAATGCCCTATTTTACAAAATATTTGGAATATTATACTTTGTATATCTATATTTGTATGTATCACTGTTTTCCTTATGGGCGAACCCGCCCCGTCTAACGGGCGAACTTGCCCCAGGGTGGGGCAGGTTCGCCCTGCAGCAGAAATTTTTCACGGCCCGTTTTTTTTTTTCAAAACCGTGTGCATGTCCTCCGGTGAAAATAAGATATTAGGTAGATAGGCCTTTATCCATGATAAAGCACGACATTCTTGCTAAAGAAATGACGGCTCTAAGAGCGAGAAGAAAATGGTGCGAACTCGCCCCGCTCTCCCCTAACGTACGTCGCTGATGCAGCCCGGACAAAGTATTAAAACAAAAATTACATTCATGCTCATAATGGAATACTAATAAACATTTTAAAAGTTGCCATTTTTCCGTGAACGGTACATCTGGGATTAATATTTCTTCACCCCAGGTGAAACACTTATAACCTAAGTATTTCAGGAATTTTGGACAGTTTTTTAGCGGCCGACTCGACACTTAAACCTGTGTTTATAAATGGCGGTGTTGTTGTTGTTGTTAAGTCACGTGGTGGGTACGCGCGTTATTAGACTGGTAACAGACACTATTCTGATGTTAATTTAGTGATAAATGACATTAAATCAAAATTTATCACTTTTCTGTGTTGGTTTTTTTTTAATTACTTTGATTTAATACTTTTTCATGATTTTTTTATGGATTTTGAAAAAAAAATATAATCATTGTAATTGCGCTCAAACGTATTTTAGTATTTACTTTAGTCATCTCATGAAATCCCCAAAATGGCTTCACTTACTGTGTTTTTGTGAAATAAACACTCGGCTTGAAAATTTTGAACGATATAAAAAAGAGAACTTAAGTATCAACAAAATATTCCATAATTATGAGCAGGAGTGTATAAGATTAACGCAAAAACTGAATATGTTATGTTCGACACCTGAAATTTTTGGACCAGGTAGGCCTACTGGCGCCCAGGATGCCCGGGCACTCCTTATACAAAATGCATGAATACTCTCCATTTTTATTTTCCAATATTATTTTCGTGACGTGTCGTACAAGCTACGCCCACCCCACCCCCCCCCTCCCGCACCACCACCACCACGGAGCCACCCACGGCCACCGACGCGACGGCAGGAACTCGCCATCCCTGAGTGAACCAAAATTGGGTCATTTTAACGTATTCCGGTTGCATTCACTGTGCAAAGCAACCCGGAAAGCAACGTAAACGTAAAAACGTAAATACTGCTTCAAATATTTTGATGACGCTAAATGTGCCACGTGTTCAGTTTTAACATACACGATTGAAATCGCAGAATTCAGGCAAAGAATGACCATAATCATATTAAACTAAGTTCAATCATGCAGTAATCTGCCTCACTTGGGAATAATATATCACTCAAATTTAAGTTATTGATGTTTTTGAAACATACTAGGCACTGTCATCATATGGCGGGGGTGCGCTTGACCCCCCCCCCCAAATAAAATGGTCTTGGTACAGAAAGGCTCATATTGATATTTTTTCTAATTTGGATCATCGTGCACGTGGCAAAGATCGTTAGCAAATGCTTAGCAGAAAGGCGTTAAAAACAGTACATTTCTTGTATGTTACTGGTCAGAAATATGGAATATTTTGTTTTTGCACCGCGCGCAAAGACCGCCGCAATATTGTTTAGCAGAGGCGTCGATCTTGGGTGGGGGGGGGGGGCAGGGGGCGATCTCCCGACCAATGAAAATATTGGGAGGGGGGCAAACATGTCGATTTGCCCCTTCCCCTGCCCCATTGATTTTTAAGACAGTCAACAGAAATGCCGCGACAGACACCAAAACTTCCCGCACATACAGAAATCGGGAAATTGCCGACAAGGTCGATGATTAAACTCATACTTGAAGCTCTGAATTGCGGAATTGAGAAATATGCAGTAACTTGTTTCAAGAGTACATACAGCTGGATAACTTCGAATGGCCTTCCCCTTACGAGTTACCTTGTCCTTACAGGCTCAACGAAACATAAACTAGCTCAAAGTACGTCCGTATGCCCCCCCCCCCAAAAAAAAAACACCCCTGGGCCATCAGGACTAAGGAACAAAACAGACTGCCCTGGTGCCCGGTCGACGGGTCATAACGATCGAGAGAATGAAGATAGAACTGGAGCAAAGTTGACGTCGCTCTTTTGAAACAGTGGTGTAGCCAGCTTTATCAGTTTCGGTACCTGCGTATAGAAGGGGGGGGGGTGCAGAAGGCATATGCCTCCGGCTCCCGGGGCCATTGACATTTCAAGGCAAGGTGGACACCATGTTCAGGTGCCACTACCCCCATGGGCGCAAATCCAGGGGGACGGGGGGACATCCCCCACTCACCATTTTGAAATCGGGGGACAACTTTAACATAGCCCAGGTATAACAAGAGTGTGGTGTCCCATGGGTGCCCGCCGCCCAACTCACAACACTTTTCAATAATGGATTTGTGGCAGCGCACGCCCCCCCCCCCCTAAAAAGAAAGAAAGAATAAACAATTTTCGTTCTTTGCCTTGGGTTGATACTTCAAGTTTAATCAATCTCTTGTTGAATATTCACACCAATATAGAATAAAGAGTATAGGCCATAAAATAACGTTTCCCAATAATTACGGTAGCTGGAAGCACATTAATTTTTGTTTGCATTGATAAATTTTCCGAAAGTGTCTGTTCACTAATTTTGCGCCTCATTTGAAGAAGTAGTGAATACCGGTAGCGGAGATTTCACGTGACGAGCTGGGGGGAGGGGGTGGGGGGGGGGCAAAACACGGAAGGTGGAGTAAAAATACCTTCCTGCGGGGTAAAAAAACAAACGCCTGGACTCTTTTACATAGGCCTATTTTCGTTAAAAGTGGAAAGTGCGACTTTGGAATCTCCTTCTGCCCTCACGACATGATTGGGGGTAGTCCTCAACTTGAGGTAAAACTATTATAGAATTAAGTAAATTATGAAGAGATTCTACTGTGAAAATTTTGTAGTTAAATGTTTAGTCACATTAAAATAATGTCCATCAGTATGCCTTGTAACCGACAAATTTGTAGTGTAGCCTTCTATGGGTATTAAATCTATCATGCCCCGATGAAATTAAACTGCTGGCCTGTTCATGCTTGATTTTCCTTAAGTAAACGAACTCAAGACAAATCCTTCCAGCCAGGAGATCCACTCCAGCTGGTGACGTGTACAACCAGTTTGGTTCTAAAGGCATTTTTTTATTTCTCCCTATTATGTCACTGAGCGTTAATATACTTAGACCTATATAGTTAAAGAATTCATTCATAATCTGTGAAAATAACAAAAATCAACAAAATAGAAGTTTCTAAAATCGCGGGGGGGGGGGGACGATATCTCACCCCAGAAAAAAAAAGTCGAGAGGGAGACATCGTCGCCCAGTTGTTAATACTATTAATGTTCTGGATTCGAAAATACACTTTGCTTGATTGCAGTGTTCTCTTGCTAATTTTCCAACAGATCAAAATGCAGACTCTGCTCTTTCTGATGAGGTATAACTCGGATAACCTTAACACCTTATTAACCCTTTGGATGCTATAATGTAAAATACAGTCGAAAATCTCGGGGGTACCGAAAAATCTCGGGTCCCCCCCCGAGATATTTCATTAATCAATAAAAAAAAAACGAAAGACATTCAGAATCTGTTATTGGTGGGATATGACATTTGGGCATAAAGCTTTCAAAAAAAATCCCCAAAACTAAACTTGGGCTTTAAGAAATTGCGAAGTTGATGGTTAGTTTTGAACACGATTTACCGCTCGGTCGGTCTGCTCCCTCACGTGTGCAGTTACGTCAATATGTTTAGCGGGGGAGGGGGGGGGGCAATTTCATCACTGGGACAACATAGTCCCTAGATAGCCTACGCCATTGATTTTCGGGCGATAGCCCACATGGCAGACAAAGTCTAAGGACAAAAATAAGTGATCAAATGCAACACCGCATTTAATTTACATTAAAATATAATACACAAAACTGAACACTTTATGTTTGACATCCAAGATTTTTGGACCAGGCTCTGGCGCCCGGAAGGCTGGGATTAATCCTTTATAAAATGCATGAATTTTCCTCTTTTCTATTTTCAAAAATGATTTTCATGACAGTGTCGTACAAGCCGTGCCCATCCCCCCTCCGCCCCCCTCCGCCACACTACCACCAAGGAGCCACCCGCGGCCACCGACGACAAGAACTCACCACCCCTGGGTAGACTGAACCAATAATGGGCCATTTGAATGGACAATAAATAAATTCAATTCAATTCCTTGTAGGACTAATTTTTAAAGACACTATATAACATTGTGGAAGCCTTATTTAACAAAATTGTCAAACTTTGCTATCTGCATTATCTGGTAGTGTTTGGATGGACAAATAAACACCCTAGAACACAAAACTTTAGAGAGTTATGCGGTCACTCGTAAAATATGTTCAGATCAAAATCGGCACATGAATTAAATCTCAGCTGATAGAAAATTCTGTTACACAGCAGTCTATGGAGGAAAATGGGAATGGTCACTCAATGATTTTCACAGCACTCAATGATCGTTTTAAACTGCAATTTTTTTTCAGGACTTTATTTTTAGACCTTATCAGAGACACCAGTAGCATGGGGAGGGAATCAGGTAGCTCAGATTTTTAAAACTGGAAACAGTGTTATACGATGCCTTTAACACAATCTGGCATTACGTTGTAAGAATTTTTCAAGTTATCAAAATCATGTAGGTGTGTGTGTGTGCGTTTGTGTGTGTTCAGTGGCGTAGTTAGGATTTTTCAGCGGGGGGGGGAGAGGGCACTGGGGGGAGGAGTGGGCTTGAAATTTGTAGGGGGCACCAAAATAATTTTTTGGGGGCGCATACACATTTGGATTCCTTCATGGATTTTGTGGGGGGGGGGGCACCCTGGGGCAACACGAAATTGTGGGGGGGAGGCAACGTGCCAGGCCCCCAGTTAGCTACGGGCCCCTGTGTGTGTGTGGTGTGTCGCGTGTATGGGCGGGCGAGGGGTAAAAGTCCATGGATGTGTATACGCTCCCAAATTTGTCGTATATAGGCAGGTGCGACTGACTCAACTCTCCTCTACACACAGGGGCCGTCGATCCATAGTTTCGGATGGGGGGGGGGCAAAAGTGAAAAAATGGTCACAAATTTTTCGGCCAGCGCTCCGCGCCGCCCCAAATTGCAAATCAGCAAATTTATGCGCGTGCGAAGCGCGCACTAAATTGACATTTTCGGAATTATTTGATGTTATTTTTATGAATAATTTAATGGTTTGTTATAGTGTTTATCCAATGTATTTTAAAATATAATCCTGTATTTCATATTTATGAATTTTCAAAGTTAAGTCAAAATTATTGGTGGGGGGGGCAAAATTGATATGTTTGCCCCCCCCAATATTTTCATTGGGGTGGCGATCGCCCCCTGCCCCCCCGCCCCCCAGGATCGACGCCTCTGTCTACCACTATTAGACAGAGACCCCTGTGTCAGGCAAAATTTGTAGAAGAAAATAATCCCTCTCTATACAGGGTGGCCCAGAAAGAATGCTACGAGTATGATCGCTAATTTCTTCACCATTATCGGCAAAATGTCATTAATTTTTATTTTATTGGTTAGAACATTCTTTTTCCAATAAAATGATAGCCAGATCGTTGGATTTTGAGTTAGGCATTTTGATTCTAGGGCCATTTTTCGGAGGCAATGCAATTTCCTAAATTTGCCAATTATTCAACAACGGCGTCGTCGGAACGCCGAGATATTCTGGAGTCTCGGCTTGCCATACCGGATAAAATGCGATAACAAAGGGCTGGAATTCCCTCGCTTTCATAAAGAAAACGATGCGAGCTACATCTCAATTGTCATTGCGGTTTGTCCGGTATGGCAAGCTGAGACGCCAGAATATCTCGGCGTTCCGATGACTGCCGCTGTTGAAAAATGAGCAAATTTGGAAACTGCATTGCCTCCGAAAAAATGGCCCTAGAATCAAAACGCCTTACTCAAAATCAATGATCTTGGTATCATTTTATTGGAAAAAGAATGTTCTAACCAACAAAATAAAAATTAATGACATTTTGCCTATAATGGTGAAGACATTAGCGATCATACTCGTAGCATTCTTTCTGGGCCACCCTGTATAGAAAGATTGATTTCATTCGAAATTACCATTTCCTCACTTTATTGCTTCCTTTTTGCTAAGGTATATAGGGCAGTACTACAGAATTCATGGGTGATTGCGGGTACAGTTACCCCCCTCCCCACCACCACCACAACAAAGTGTATAGTGGCACAGTATAGTTTTAATTACACTCTAAAAACTGAAATGCTATCTTGATATTTAAAGGGCCCAGGAGTGACTACACTTTCTAAATGTTGTATTCAACCTGAAAAATCTAGGAAAAAAAACACTCAGCACTTACGGGTTAACCAGCTGGATCTAACACTATAAATTTTGAATCCATGTAGATAAACGTTTGGAGAAAACATCTAGAAAGTGTTGTAAAGTGTGGTCACTCCTTGGCCCTTTTAAATGTTGAATTAACATTTCCGTTTTGTGTGTGTGAAAAGCGGTATGTCTTGTCAGGTTCTGTACCCAGCTTACAAGGCATTGGATGTAATCTTGGGAGGAGTAGGGAGTCAACATTATTTTGCACATGAACATCTCATCAGGACAAAAGCCTTGTGCAGGGGTTATACAGGGTGGCCCAGAAAGAATGCTTCACTTACGATTGTTAATTTCTTCAACGTCATGAGCAAAATGCTATTGTCATTTCATTTGTTAGGACATTCTTTTTCCGACAAAATGATACCACGATGAATGATTTTAAGTAAGGCGTTTTTGGATTTCCTATTAGGGCAATTTTTTTTAGAGACAATGTAATTACCGAAATTTGTTTCTTTCTCAAATCCAGCGAACCTGTGAATACCAATATATTCTCACGTTACGGCGTGCCATAGAATAAGCGGGGAGACAGACAACAGGAATGCCTCGCTTTGATACGGAAGACAATGGTAAGGTATGGCTTACATTGTCATTGCAGCTTGATAGTGCAGCTCATTCTATGGCACGCGTTACGCACGAATATTTCGGTGTTCTGATGATCACTGGAGTTTAAAAAAAAATGCAAATTTACGAAATTACATTGCCTGAGAAAAATAGCTCTAAGATCCAAACACCTTAATCAAAATCAATGATCACGGTATCATTTTGTTGGAAGAAGAAAATGTTCTAACCTATGAAATAATCACCATAACATTTTGCAGATGATGTTCAAGAAATTAACCACCGTAAGTGTTGCATTCCGTCTGGGCCACCCTGCATACAGGGGTGAGGAGTGAAGAGGCTTACTTACAAGCCAGTTCGGAGTTTTAATTTGCGCATTAACGCCGATAAATTTCGTAGATACACAATGTTCCAAGTTGAGCAAGAATTAATGATTAAATAAACACTAGAGATATCAGAAAATAATGTTATGTAAGATGTCTACAATCGACGAACTTCGGAATGTGTCGCTGGGTTTATCAATGGGTTAGGTTCGATGTTTCCTTTCATATCAGGTAGATCTATTTAGCGCTGGTATACGTGCAAAGTCAACAAGATAAATTCGATTACGTGCAAATTCGTCTGGTGTAATAATACAGTCATTGACAATTAAAGATTAGACTATGTTTTTCTAACAAATGCAGTTTTCAATCATATCAAGAACATGTTTCTTGTCCTGAAGTAGAGCCAGGGGCGGCGCCACAGGGTGGGGAGAGGCAGGGGGGGGGGCAACCACCCCCTATTTTTTTCAAACTTATTAAAATGACAGCAGTTTTACTGTTCTTCGAAAATTTCGCCCCCTATTGTTGTTGATTTGGCTAGTTAATAAAAATTGGCTGGCAAAAAATGCTTTTTGTCGTCCCCCTGCCCCCCACCGCCCACCCCCCACTTGTCGGACGCTGTTCGGCTTGCAGTTTGGCTATAGTAAAAGAAAAATGGCAGGCAAAATTTTCCCGACGGATTTCGCCCCTCCTAAAATTTTACCCTGGCACCGCCCTTGATTCGAGCTCATTTGATTTGTTCTGCATGGGGGATTTGATCATTAATCGTAAGAAATCTGCACTTTAAAACAGGGATATGCAAAGAAATAAAAGATATTTTAAACTTTAGTCCATGACTGTATCATATATATTATATAATATATGTATTAAGTATGGCGCCTTCTGTATTGTTAAAGGTTAGTGACATGATTGGGAGCACTTGAAAATGCCTCAAGAACCAATTGAGTTGAAATATATACCAGCTGCACACCAGCTGGACTGGATCTCCCAGCTGGAAGGATTTGTCCTTAATTTGTTTACTTAAGGAGAATCAAGCATGAACATACTAGGATTTAATTTCTATCGGGGCACGATAAAAATAAGACCCATAGAGAGCCACACAACAGGTTTGCCTGCCACGAGGGCTATTGACATTAGTTACTTCAGAATGAGTCAATGTTTGACTGTAAGATTTTACAGGAGAATCCTTGCATAGTTTACTTGAGTAGTTTCAGCCCAAGTTGAGGACTACTCCCATCATGTCATTTACCTTTAAGATCACAAACTGCTAATCTTCCATATCAAACAAACATGTCAGAATATAAAGGAACTAGCGGGATTCGAACCTGTCAGCTACAGCTTTCAGGGCAGACACCACCAGTCTATCCACGGTTGCTGGCAGTGACATGATGAACACATAAACATCATACTTCACCTCACTGAATAATTATTTTCCTTCATTCATAGAGTAATAAACTTGTCTGCCTTGGACTATTAAAGGCGAGGTTCACCCTGACATCAAGTTGGTTTTAATAAAAGCAGAACAATGAGAGAAACATATTAATGAAAGTTTGGCGAAAATCCACCAAAGAATAACAGAGTTATGAAGTTTCAAAGTTTCAAATTTGTGACGTCACATGCGAGCACCTCTCCATATGTCATGTGATATAAATTCCATAAAAGTGCCGTTTTGTCAGAAATTTAAAAATGATTTTACCTATGCATTCAATATAATATCAGAAACATTATTTTATACATGCAACTGTGAAAAAAAACCATTCAATTATTATGAACTATGAAAAACTTGCAATTTATGGAATTTGTATTACATGACATATGGGGGGGGGGCTGCTCGCATGTGACGTCACAAATGTGAAACTTTGAAACTTCATAACTCTGTTATTTTTTGGTGGATTTTCGCCGAAGTTTCATTAATATGTTTCTCTCATTGTTCAGCTTTTATTAAAATCGACTTAATGTTTGGGTGAACCTTGCCTTTAAATAATGCCACAATTGAGAGCCAGCCCATGCGGTGATCGTCCCATTGTTCATCGTGTCACTGCTGACAACCAGGGAAAGCCTGGTGGTAAAGTGTTGCTGCCGGGAAAGCAGTATACTAAATTAGATGACGGGTTCGAGTCCCACTGTTTCCCTTTTTTCTGACAGTCATGTTTGATGAAAATTATAGATCAGCAGTTTGCAATCTTATCATTACAAAGGGCCTCATTTAAAACGAATTACATCACATTTCACCTCAGTCTGAATAATATATTAATGTTGCAACGTCATGACCCCCAAAGCTGTCTGTGAAGATCCAGCTAGAGTTACACATTTTTTTTATTGATTGTTATCAGTGACATAAGCGTTCGCGGATTTTTTTTTCAAAGGAGGGTGTCGTTCTAAGGTGCAAGCCAGAACAGCAGAAGGGAAACTTATGTGCAGATCGATGCAATAAGCAAAAGAAAAAAAAAATCATCGCGTCTGAAGGAAAACTTTTCTTGGTGCAAAACGATGCAATAAACAAGATCAAGTTCGTATAATCGCGCGGTTCAATTTTGTATATATTTTTTTCTCTTTTGTATTGTTTTCCATGAAATGGGGTGGGGGGGGAAGAGGGTTTTGACCAACCCAATCATCCCCTCGGTATAATACCTAGTTTGACTGAAGTCCATTATTTGCTCTGCAGTAGCATAGTGTGAGAATCTAAGGTCCAATATACGACAGCTATACATGTTTGTATGTCACAGGTGAAATGCAGTACGTGTAAGTCTTGTGTATCATTTTTTTTTCAGATTAGCAAGAAAGTACTTCCGTTCAGGATGGATTCTTACACTTATATATATGAAGGAAGTTTTACTCATTGCGACCAGCCGACCACACAAATCCCAAGCTCAATCAGCTACACAGGCAATTAGGATTACGCAAAATACCCTTGGAGGAGTAAGGGAGTACATTATTTTGCACCATAGCAACACATCACATCGCACTAAAAGCTCAGTATGCAAAGGGTTATAGATACAGGAAGTGGCACCGTACACAGAATACCGACAAAGACTACTAACAAAAACCCAAAATGAACGATTAAAAGACTAAAATTTTTCTAAGTATACCTTCTTCAGCGCTCACAGGAGCAATACAAAACCGGTAAACACCAAGCAACGACCTACATTAGAATGCATTCGACAATACACATCACAAAATTCACTTCATTCTCGTCTAAGGAAAATTTATCCTCTTTCCCTCCGACCACAAAATTAAAAATCCATAATAACCATAACAAAAATACTGAGAAATAAACCTCATAAATAATTATTAGAATCATAAGAACGCCGAAAACATGGAATTCTATAGGGCAAGTTTTTTTTAGAGACATGTAATTACTTGAATTTGTTTCCTTTCTAAATCCAGCGAACCTGTGAAAATAATATATTCTCAGTTACGGCGTGCATAGAATAAGCGGGGATGACAGACAGACAGGAAGCTCGAACTTTAATATGACAACTTCAGGAAAAAAAATGATATCACGATAAAAGAGTTCAATATTGAAGCCTTTACATCATAGTCATTGTTACAACACATTACAGAACTAATAAATAAAATCATGGCATCGACTAATCATTCTAGCATGGCACAAACCAAACAGCAGATTATCAAAACAAGACAACGCAATATTAGATTTGGTATGGATTCATGTAGATCACAAAACCAACTGGAGTTTAAACAACAAAGATAACCTGCAAACATTTAGAATACTACATTGCCTGTGAGAAATAAATAACTCAATGCTCTTTACGACAAATCAAATCCAACCAACCCAAGTAAAAACAACCCAGAAATCAACCTTATCAAAATCAATGATCACGGTATCATTTTGTTGGAAAAAAGAAAATTTCTAAACCTATGAAATAATCACAATAACATTTTGCAGATGATGTTCAAGAAATTAACCACCGTAAGTGTTGGCATTCCGTCTGGGCCACCCTGCTAAGGGGTGAGAGTGAAGAGTGCTATTTACAAGCCGTTCGGAGTTTTAATTTGGCGCATTAACGCCGAATAACATTTCGTAGATACACAATGTTCCAAGTTGAGCAAGAATTAATTGATTAAATAAACACTAGAGATATCAGAAAATAATGTTATGTAAATGTCTACAATCGACGAACTTCGGAATGTGTCGCTGGTTTATAAATGGGTTAGGTTCGATGTTTCCTTCATATCAGGTAGATCTAATTTAAGCGCTGGTATAACGTGCAAAGTCACAAGATAAATTCGATTACGTGCAAATTCGTCTGGTGTAATAATATAGTCATTGACAATTAAAGATTAGACTAGTTTTTCTAACAAATGCAGTTTTTCAATCATATCAGAACATGTTTCTTGTCCTGAAGTAGAGCCAGGGCGGCGCCACAGGGTTGGGAGAAGGCAGGGGGGGGGGCAACCACCCCTATTTTTTTCAAACTTATAAAATGAAGCAGTTTTACTGTTTTTCGAAAATTCGGCAATCCCTAATTGTGTTTGATTTGGATAGTTAATAAAATTGGCTGCCAAAAATGCTTTTTGTCGTCCCCCCTGCCCCCACCGCCACCCCCCACTTGTCGCGCTGTTCGGCTTGCAGTTTGGCTATAGTAAAAAAGAAAAATGGCAGCGCAAAACTTTCTCCGAGCGATTTCGCTCCCTAAAATTTACCCTGCACCGCCTTGATTCGAGCTACATTTGATTGTTCTGCATGGGGATTTGATCATTATCGTAAGAAATCTGCACTTTAAAACAGGATATGCAAAAAATAAAGATATTTTAAACTTTAGTCCATGACTGTATCATATATATTATATAATAGTATTAAGTATGGCGCCTTCTGTATGTTAAAGTTAGTGACATGATTGGGAGCACTTGAAAATGCCTCAAGAACCAATTGAGTTGAAATATATACCAGCTGCACACCAGCTGGACTGGATCTCACCAGCTGGAAGGATTTTGTCCTTAATTTGTTACTTAAGGAGAATCAAGCATGAACATACTAGGATTTAATTTTCTATCGGGGCACGATAAAAATAAGACCCATAGAGAAGCCAACAACAGGTTGCCTGCCAGAGGGCTATTGAACATTAGTTACTTCAAGAATGAGTCAATGTTTGACTGTAAGATTTTACAGGAGAATCCTTGCTAGTTTACTTGAGTAGTTTCAGCCTAAGTTGAGGACTACTCCATCATGTCATTTTACTTTAAGATCACAAACTGCTAATCTTCCATATCAAACAAACATGTAAGAATATAAAGGAACCTAGCGGGATTCGAACCTGTCAGCTACAGCTTTCAGGCGACACCACCAGTCTATCCACGTTGCTGCAGTGACATGATAACACATAAACATCAATACTTCAACGATCACTGAATAATATTTCTTCATCATAGAGTATATAACTTGTCTGCCTTGGACTATTAAAGGCGAGGTTCACCCTGACATCAAGTTGGTTTTAATAAAAGCAGAAACAATGAGAGAAACATTTATAAGTTAAGTTGCGAAAATCACCAAAGAATAACAGAGTTATGAAGTTTCAAAGTTTCAAATTTGTGACGTCACATGCGAGCACTCTCCAATAGTCATCTGAATATAAATTCCATAAAAGTGCCGTTTGTCAGAAATTTAAAAATGATTTACCTATGCATTCAATATAATATCAGAAAACATTATTTTATACATGCAACTGTGAAAAAACCAATTCAAATTATTATGAAACTATAAAAAACTTGCAATTTAGGAATTTGTTATTACATGACATATGGGGGGGGCTGCTCGCATGTGACGTCAAAAATGTGAAACTTGAAAACTTCATATCTAGTTATTTATTTTTGCTGGATTTTCGCCGAAGTTTCATTAATATGTTTCTCTCATTGTTCAGCTTTTTATTAAAATCGACTTAATTTTGGGTGAACTTGCTCTTTAAATAATGCACAATTAGAGCCAGCCCATGCGGTGATCGTCCCAATTGTTTCATCGTGTCACTGCTGACAACCAGGGAAAGCTGGTGGTAAAGTGTGCTGCCGGGAAGCAGTATATCTAAATTAGATGACGGGTTCGATGTTCCCACTGTTTCTTTTTTTTCTGACAGTCATGTTTGATGAAAATTATAGATCAGACAGTTATGCAATCTTATATTACAAAGGGCCTCAATAAAACGAATTACAACATCACATTTCACCTCAGAACTGAATAATATATTAATGTTGTAACGTCATGACCCCAAACTGTCTGTGAAGATCCAGCTAAGTTACACTTTTTTTATTGATTTGTTATCAGTGACAT
>JZLH01S0160061.1:75508-87634 GCA_001188425.1 Eucidaris tribuloides
ACACAAATCCCAAGCTCAATCAGCTACACAGGCAATTAGGATTACGCAAAATACCCTTGGAGGAGTAAGGGAGTACATTATTTTGCACCATAGCAACACATCACATCGCACTAAAAGCTCAGTATGCAAAGGGTTATAGATACAGGAAGTGGCACCGTACACAGAATACCGACAAAGACTACTAACAAAAACCCAAAATGAACGATTAAAAGACTAAAATTTTTCTAAGTATACCTTCTTCAGCGCTCACAGGAGCAATACAAAACCGGTAAACACCAAGCAACGACCTACATTAGAATGCATTCGACAATACACATCACAAAATTCACTTCATTCTCGTCTAAGGAAAATTTATCCTCTTTCCCTCCGACCACAAAATTAAAAATCCATAATAACCATAACAAAAATACTGAGAAATAAACCTCATAAATAATTATTAGAATCATAAGAACGCCGAAAACATGGAATTCTATAGGGCAAGTTTTTTTTAGAGACATGTAATTACTTGAATTTGTTTCCTTTCTAAATCCAGCGAACCTGTGAAAATAATATATTCTCAGTTACGGCGTGCATAGAATAAGCGGGGATGACAGACAGACAGGAAGCTCGAACTTTAATATGACAACTTCAGGAAAAAAAATGATATCACGATAAAAGAGTTCAATATTGAAGCCTTTACATCATAGTCATTGTTACAACACATTACAGAACTAATAAATAAAATCATGGCATCGACTAATCATTCTAGCATGGCACAAACCAAACAGCAGATTATCAAAACAAGACAACGCAATATTAGATTTGGTATGGATTCATGTAGATCACAAAACCAACTGGAGTTTAAACAACAAAGATAACCTGCAAACATTTAGAATACTACATTGCCTGTGAGAAATAAATAACTCAATGCTCTTTACGACAAATCAAATCCAACCAACCCAAGTAAAAACAACCCAGAAATCAACCTTATCAAAATCAATGATCACGTATCATTTTGTTGAAACAAAGAAATTTCTAATACCTATGAAATAATCACATAACTTTTTCCAGATGATGTTCAAGATAAACTATTAACCACCGTTAAGTGTTGCATTCCCGTCTGGGCCACCCTGCTAAGGGGTGAGGAAGTGAGAGTGCTATTTACAAGCCGTTCGGAGTTTTAATTTGGCGCATTAACGCCCGATAACTTCGTAGATACACAATGTTCCAATTTTTGAGCAACGAATTAACTTGATTAAATAAACAATAGAGATATCAGAAAATAATGTTATGTAAGATGTCTACAATCGAGAACTTCGGAATGGTGTTCGCTGGTTTATAAATGGGTTAGGTTCGATGTTTCGTTCATATCAGGTAGATCTAATTTAAGCGCTGGGTATAATCGTGCAAACGTCACAAGATAAATCGATTAGTTGCTAAATTCCGTCTGGTGTACATAATAGTATTGAAATTAAAGATTAGACTCCAGTTTTTCTTAACAAATTGCAGTTTTTCAATATATCAGAACATGTTTCTTGTCTGAAGTAGAGCCAGGCGGCGCCACAGGGTTGGGAGAGGCAGGGGGGGGGGGGGGGCAGCCACCCACTATTTTTTTCCAAACTTTAAAATAAGCAGTTTTACTGTTTTTCGAAAATTTCGAAGCAATCCTATTGTGTTTGATTTGGTAGTAATAAATTGGCTGGCCAAAATCTTTTGTCGTCACCCCTGCCCCCACCGCCACACCCTCCCACATTGTCGCGCTGTTCGGCTGCAGTTTGGCTATAGTAAGAAAATGGCAGCGCAAAATTTCCCGACCGCGATTTACCTCCCTAAAAATTTTACCCTGGCACCTGTCCTGATTCAGCTACATTTGATTTGTCTGCATGGGGATCTTGATCATTATCGTAAGTAAATCTGCACTTTAAAAAGGATAATGCAAAAAATAAAGATATTTTTAAACTTTAAGTCCATGACTGTATCATATATATATATAATAGTTTAAGTATGGGCCTTCTGTATGTTAAAGTTAGTGACATGATTGGGCAGCACTTGAAATTATTGCCTCAAGAACCAATTGAGTTGAAATATATACCAGCTGCACACCAGCTGGATGGATCTCACCAGCTGGAAGGATCTTTGTCCTTAATTTGTTTACTTAAGGAGAATCAAGCATGACATACCAGGATTTAAATTTTCTATCGGGGCACGATAAAAATAAGACCGCATAGACGAAGCCAACAACAGGCTTGCCTGCAACAGAGCGTATTGAACATTAGTTACTTCAAGATGAGTCAATGTTGACTGTAAGATTTTACAGGAGAATCCTTGCTAGTTTACTTAGTAGTTTCAGCCAAGTTGAGGACTACTCCATCATGCATTTACTTTAATGATCACAAACTTGCTAATTTTCCATATCAATACAAACATGTAAGAACTATAAAGGAACCTAGCGGATTCGAACCTGTCAGCACAGCTTCAGGGCGACACACCAGTCTATCCACGTTGCTGGCAGTGACATGATAAACACATAAACATCAATACTTCAACTCACTGAATAATATTTCTTCATCATAGAGTATATAACTTGTGCTGCCTTGACTATTAAGGCGAGGTTACCCTGACATCAAGTTGGTTTTAATAAAAGCAGAACAATGAGCAGAAACATTTATAAGTTATTGCGAAAAATCACCAAAGAAAACAGAGTTATGAACGTTTCAAAGTTTCAAATTTGTGAGCGTCAATGCGAGCACTCTCCAATGTAGTTGAATATAAATTCCATAAAAGTGCGTTTGTCAGAAATTTAAAATGATTTTACCCTTATGCATCAATATTTAATATCAGAAAACATTATTTTATAGCATGCAACTGTGAAAAAACCAATATCAAATTATTAGAACATGAAAAACTTGCAATTTAGGAATTCTGTTACTTGACATGACATATGGGGGGGGGCATGCTCGCAAATGTGACCGTCAAAAATGTGAACACTTGAAAACTTCATAATCTAGGTATTTATTTTGTGTGGATTTTCGCCGAAGTTTCATTAATATGTTTCTCGTCATTGTTCAGCTTTTTATTAAAATCGACTTAATCTCTTGGGTGAACTTGCGGTCTTTTAAATAATGCACAATAGAGCCAGCCCATGCGGTGATCGTCCCAATTGGTTCATCGTGTCACTGCTGACAACCAGGGAAAAGTACTGGTGGAAGTGGCTGCGGGCAAGCAGTATATCTAAATTCAGATGACGGGTTCGATGTTCCCACTGTTTCTTTTTTATTTCTGACAGTCATGTTTGATGAAAATTATAGATCAGACAGTTATGCAATCTTATATTACAAAGTGGCCTCAATAAAACGAATTACAACAATCACATTTCACAAGCTCAGACTGAATAATATTTAATGTTGAACGTCATGACCCCAACTGTCTGTGCAAGATCCAGGCTAAGTACACTTTTTTTTTATTGATTGTTATCAAGTGACATTAAGCGCCGAATTTTTTCTAAAGGAGGGATTCAAGATCCAGCATTCCAGATTCAGATTCTAAGTATTTATTGTCCAATATCAGGAATATATGGTTTTGGTTTTACATGATTTTTTTTCACAAATATACAATCATTACATATTACATTACCAAAACAACATTCAATGTGAATGTAGACAAATAAAATTATAAGCATTTTATTATTATATTATTATTATTATTATTATTATTTTTATTATATTTTATTATTATTTTTATTATTATTATTATTATTATGATGATGATGATAGATGATGATTGAATGATGATATTATTACTACATATTAGCTAATTATCAATAACATACATTTATCACATATTATATTCATTACTATCATTTTCAATATTTATCTCTATTGCCAATAATTCATATAAAGAACGAGAAAATTGATGTTTTTTTGAAAATGTATAGGTAATATGAAACTGTGAGGGAATGTTTCTTTGTCTCGTGGATGGATTCTCGCGTCTCCTCCCCACTCCTCAATGTTGTATTGGTCATGATGAAGTGGGTGGTAATCATCGGCTACAATGAGAGTCCGAGCCTTATGTCTACAACTGGATACATACTGGGTGTTCAGATAACTGTGTTTTTTTTTTGCTATTTTTGCCTGCAATGCTTAACAACCGTATCTAAGGGGCATGTCGATGCAACGATCAAAAGAAACAAAAATCATTCAAGCAGAAGGGGAACTGTTATGTGTAATCGAGACTTGCAAATAAGAAAATAGAAAAAAATCATCCGACTTGAAGGAAAATTCTTGGTCAAACGATGCAATAACAAGATCAAGTTCGTATAATCGGCGGTTCAATTTTCGTAATATTTTTTTTTCTTTTTGTATTTGTTTTTTCCATGAAATGGGGTGGGGGGGGGAAAGAGGTTTTGACCGAACCCAATCATCCCTCGGGTAATAATACTCACGATCTCTTGACTGAAGTCCATATATTTGCTCTGCAGTAGCATAGTGTGGAGAAATTCTAAGGTGACAATTATACGACAGCTATACATGTTTGCTATGTAAACTATGGTAAATGCAACTACGTGTAAGTCTTGGTATCATTTTTTACATTCCAGATTAGCAAGAAAGTATTCCGTTCAGTGATGGATTCTTACACACTATATATTGAAGGAAGTTTTCTTCATTTATTCTTCTGCGGCGCTATTATATAAATATTTAACCAATCATAACATGATTTGAGTAATATCATCTTCATATTAATCTCTAAAACCAAGAAGTATGTCTGTCGCCATTGCAAAGGTGAAGTAACAAAAAAGTTTTAATTTGTTCAACTTCGTCCTCCATATGTGTTAGTCACTGACTCCAATTTCCAAAAAAGTGAACGTAGTCTCAGTATCCTTTTTCACAAAGCGTTTTAACATCAACAAACGCCCTCTGCAGGCTGACATTGCACCAGGACGGGGGAAATACCTTGATCGAACCTTGTTTAGCTGCGTGAAATCTTTCACAAGTGACAATATTTTGATTTTTTGCACTTAGAAACATTCAAAATAATACGTTGATGTGCCATGTTGCAATGAAATAAAGAGTATATTAATCCAAAGCACTAAATGTATCCGAATAAAAAAATGCATTGTCCGATGTTGAAAGATCAAGAGAAAGAAGTAGCAAATTTCAGACTGATGTATCATTTCCATGAAAAAGGTTTATCAAATATCAAAGTTACGATTCCAAGGTTCAAATATGCATTGGTCATGCACAAAGCATAAAATAATTTGGCATAGAATAAGTTTCTGGCTGTTTTTCGATTACACGATACTAAAATATTATTTCTAAAAAGGACAATTTACCATATATCATGAATAAAGTAAATCAACAAAACCCCGCGTAAACAAAAAAGAACTTATATGCATGACCAGTAATAAATGCATGTACGATAATTATTCATTCAAAATACCCAGTAAATAAAGACAGAGAAGGCCCGTACAGAGGACAACTAAGAAGTCCCTATAAGAAAGAGATTCTAATTCACCATCCACCTTTTTTTCTTAAACTATTTCAGCACTCATTTTTTAAAAGAGCAAGAGTCTGAAAGAAGACTAGTCAACTTAGCAGAATTTTTATCTATAGGAGACAGTAATTCAAAGTCTAACATGTCTAATGGCCACTATTATTCCAGTAAAACTTTCTAGCTTCTTTAAAACTGACCATGTTTACTTTGCTAATAAAAGTTCTTATGTATTTTTTCCTTCTATATACCAGTGTATTTGCACAATCTTATTTTTTAGGCGTGCATTTAATCAGGCCTAAAATGGATTATTACCGAAATTTTTATTCACGGAAACAACTTACATTTACATCATTTTGAGATGGCAACAGCCTTTTACGTATACTAGAAAAAAGTGATTGTAAGAGTGTGTGTTGTGTGGATGAAGTATGGATATAATGTATATTCCTATAACCAGGTAAGTACAGACTGAATGGTTTAAATACGTGAAAACAAGAGAAAATATCAAAAAGATTTCATTTTTGTTTGTAATTGGTATGGCATACACGATATTTACAATGTTTTTCTGTTCCTTGTCAATACCAAATTGTCATAATTAAATCCACCACCGTACCAGCAGTTAAATTCGTGAAACAAGACCAATAAGACGAATATTGGAAAACAAGCAATTACCTTTATTGTCCACAAATTATGGAACATTGTTCATGTAAATTCAAAATAAAATTGCCTTGTTACAGAGATAGAAAACTGTTAAAAAGATATTTAATCGAAGATTAAATTTGAGAAAAATTGTAGGCAAGTCTACACATGATTAGAGTAATCAAAATACGCTCTTAAATAAATACTATTGCTCTTGAATTTACTTGCAGAATGTTAGAATGCCCAGCAATATTGTGCATAATAATGATGATGAATGTGGGACGATTTGATAATAATAATTTATTGTTGAAGTTCTTTGACATGTACATTATCTTTTAAAAAGATTAAACAGCAGCAAATACATGTACCTTATGTAATAGATTTTAAAAGGTTTATAATTGAACTCAAGTCTAATGGTATTTGCACAATATATAAGTGGAAAGACGTACCAGAATTATGAACGTCCTCAAGAAAAACACAAAGTGGCATAGTGGACATAAATCATTCTACCTATAAAGTGGTGTCTGACATATTATATTGTTCTTGTCTTAAAGCCCAAGTAGGCTTTATAGTTTAGGAAGATCAGACAACTTTTTCGTAAATCTTTCACGCAGTATTCTATTGTCACCCCAGACATCACAAAACAATATCAAACCTATTTAAAATTGTTTATAGTAACAAATTCTGTTTTGATTGTAATAGAACATGATTGTAGCGAAATGTACATTACCTATGGGAAATGTTGGGGTCCCCCCCCCCGACATTTTACATTTTGCGTAATTTCTCAAAAGTGTGACAGTTTCAGAACGAGCATTTTTCAGGGCATTCATAGATCATCTAAAAAAATAACTGCAAAGAATTTCATTTTTTTTTACCATTTACCAAAACTATACTTGGAATTTAAGATGTCAGGGTTGTATGTTGTATACGTCACTGTGCAATATCAGAGTATGTGACTGGCACTCAAAAGTCTCACAGAGTGTGATAGTAATAGTCACATCAATGAAAGAGTCATTACATTTCAACATACTGGCTGAGACGTTTTGGCAGAAAGTCTCTATACGGTATATTGTGATTCCTGATAACCCAGGCAGTGAGTTCCTGTAAGGTGTCTCGTGGCGGCAAACGTTGAATAATATCATCGAGATCAAGTTCCATTCCCAGCATCTCAATTCTCTGCTCAAGATTTATCCTCAAATCAGAAAGAGGATAACCGCACCCCACAACGATCCTTAACAGCTGCACCCAGCATTCGTTGTCTGGCAATATATCCTTGTATCTCCATCTAAGTTCCCAGTAGCGGAAGCTAAATCTCTGGATACCTTCATACTCTAACACGCGGCATAGTATGCGTCTAAAGACTCGCGGTACATCCATCTTAAATCTATCTCGTAGGTCCTCATCAGTAATATATTCTGCGAGTCTGTAGTATCTCATTTGAGGATGCACATGTGAACGAAGCACAGATAGAGAGTCTTTGTGTTGCTGCATGACATCCATGATATTTTCTACCAAGTTGGAAACGACATGGAATTGCTCACCTTCCAGACGATAGACGGACGTCGCCAGAAAATACACCTTACTCAAATTGTCTACAATTTTATAAGGTATATGCTCAGCATATAATGAACGAACTACAACGTTCGTGTAAGACGAAAGCAAACCAAGGACTGTTTCAAATTTGATGCCACCGCCGATGAGAATGTTGATGAGGTATAAGGTATCTCCGTCCAAAACGTTCTCTTCGCACTTGATAGAGAGTCTGGTCATATCAACCGATTCATTCCATCGCCTTTGTCTCGCGAGAGATTGGACATACTCCGTAATGTAAGACAATCCCCATCCAAACCTTCCACTCGATTGTTTAGTCTCATCTAAAAGAACTCTGTTGCGAATAAGCAACGCTTCCACTTTCAATCTGTATTGGTCTCCCTGGATCTTTTCTAACTCTTCCATCGTCTTACATTCAGAAAATTTGACACCGTCTTGGACGAAAGATAACTTCTCCTTTGGAAATACAGCATCTGGATTTTCCTGGCGGAGCTTCATGATTCTTTGCATTGACTCGTAGCTTAAAGTTAAATCCTGGTAATTGCTTAGTACCTGCGTTGACACAAGAAGCTCTAGGGCCATGATTCGGTCCTCAATTGGCACTTGTGAATGCAGAGTTATGAAATACTCAACGATAGGTTCCATGCATTTCAAAGCTGCCCAGAACAAAGGATTCAAATCGTCATCATTCTTCCGAAGAATGGCTCCTTGATTGATCAACATCTTGATGATGCGCAATTTTCGATCGATATTATGTTCGTGCCCGTAATAATTTATGCACTGTAGATTGATATCTACTATAAAATGTAAAGCCGAATTACCCCCATTACACTGGATGATGTTGGGATCAGCTTTTCGACTCAACAGCAGTTCGATCAGTTCTTCGTCAGGTTCCATCTCATACGCGCAGGCGGCCAGTAATGGCGTCCATCCACAGCGATTTGGCTCGTTGACATCTTTCGTTTCTAAACGCTTGAGGAACTCTTCCATTGGTACTGTCTTTCTGGAAACTTCAGTGACCATGTCTACCAAATCGTCATGCGGGTACCTTTTTTGTTGTCCTCCTGTTGTCCCCCGTGTGGGGGCCTCGTTTGCCACAGACGACATTGTTACAAAAGCATTTTCTCGCCTTTGTAGGCCATCAACAATTTTCGTGTGTAGAATGATTCCGTGTACACAAATGTCACGGCAATGTCACCATATCCATGACGTTTGATGTGACACACTCCCGTATCAAAGTTCATTGTACAAAATTAGCTATCTCGTCATACCATATTTCTTATGTCAACACAGCAAAATATTTGGGTCGTATGTAGAAGACTGCGAAATGTATTCTACAAACTAGTTTAGTATCATTCGGTACAATCAATTTTTAATTTGCAAAATGATAAAAATTTGTAATAATATTCATAATATAAATTTATAATATAAAATTAATTTTAAAAATGAGTGTTCGTGTATGTGTGTGTGTGTGTGTGTATCTATGGGTGTCTGTTCGTGTATGTGTGTCTGTGTGTGTGTGTGTGTGTATCTATGGGTGTCTGTTCGTGTATGTGTGTCTGTGTGTGGGTGCTTGTCTGTGAGTGTATGTGTGTGTCTGTGATTCTGTCTATGTGTGCATCTGTGAATTTGTGTGTATGGTTGTCTATGTGTCGCACCTATAGACGCACACAGACACACAAACAGAAACACACAGAGACACACACGAACAAACACACACAGATACACACAGACACACAAAAACACACAGACACACACATACACACACATAAACACACCCGCAGAAACATTTACAGACATCTCACACACATTATACAGACACAAAGAAATAGGCACAGGCTCAGACACAGACACAGACTCACTCACACACATATAGACACAAAAAAACAGACACAGGCTCAGACACAGACACGCCCACATACAGATGCTTATACAGACACACAGAGACACACACGCAGACACACATAAACACACATACAAAAATACAGACGTATACATACACAGACACACACTAAGATACCAGACACATACAGACACAAACACACACGGATACACATAGAGAGAGACACACACACGCACACTTAGTTATTTTCTCTGCTATATATTCAAGCTGCGAATGGCGACAATTTGTGCCACTATGTTCTGTTTTCATGGTACAAATTATCGCCAGGGGGGAAATTGGAATCAGCAAGGGCGTCACAAATTGTCGCCCGCGACAATTTGTGCTGATTTATGCAAAACCTGACGGCACATATTGTCGTCTTCGTCACAAATTGTCGCCACCGAGAATCTATGACGCGGCGACTATTTGTGCCGTAACAGCCGTCCACCCAACTCACCCAAACGAACATAATTGATATGAAGTCATAACGTAATTAATATGAAGTCAATCAATTATCAAAGTAACTAATATTTTTACACATAGCTCAGGATTAACCTTATACCAACACCGCGTTCGTACGTAGGCTAACACATACACGCACACACACACACACAATCACACACACACACACAGCACACACACAAGACACCACACACCCACCACATGCACACGACACACCACACACACACCACACAGACAAGGCTTACATTGCTGGGCGTGTTCCTGTATGTGCAGTGTGGGTGTTCCATAATAGTATAAAAACACATTATGAGTGTATGATTTTAACCCCCACAATGCCAAAATACGCCCACAATGTAACCTCATACTTAAACATACACCCACAATGTACCTCCTGCACGCCCAAAACATACAATAGACACACAACACACAAAAGACACACAAAATCATTTTGGGAGTAAAAAAACGGTTCACTTTAGCACGCCCACTGTGTTGTTTTAAACCGTTTTAAAATGTTTTAAAATGTTTCATTCTGGGAGTACCCCCACAATGTAACCTCAAGCTTAAACATACACCCACAATGTACCTCCTGCACACTCACACATACCCACACACACACACGAACACAGACATATACGTGACAAAAAAAAGTGCGCCCAACGATTCACATTTACGTAAATTACGTAGTTAAGTAAGTTGTACAATTGTACAATATAAAATCATCTTTATTTTAATCCAAATCAAACTGAAGATGTAACAAACAGATATACCCAGGTCCTTTGCCAGAAGAGAAGGAAACATTCCTTCTCACCTGGCAGGAGGCAGGGCTACAAACTCAGAAACAAAAACAGGTTTAAACGAACACAATAGTAACAATTTGAAAACAAAATAACAAAATGCCTGTGGCGTATCAGTCTCATAGATAATTGTTAAACATATATTAATAATATCAATAATTATCTTGGAATTATTCGAAGCTCTTTGGGGAAAATAGATTTTTGAATCATCATTAATGGTTTGATATATAGAGTAAGGATAAACTATTTATAATTCAATAAAAACACGTTCTTGACTTGTTTAGTAAATATTGAAGCACCTCTCTAAGAATCATACCAGTAATCAGGTAAAATTTGTAGGACTACTATGTCACCGTAATACAAACGAAAACAAATTAAAGATTAAATAGTGGTAAAATAATTTTAATGATCTTTGGCCGGCCGGTTATTTCACAGGGCTACTGTTTAAAAGAGTGTTACTAGTCATTATGCCGCCAGGGACAAACAATAAAATTGTGCCCCCCCCCCCCATAGGCGTATGAGACGGGGGCAGGGGGCACTATGCCCACTAACATTTTTCAAAGCGCAAAATTTGGGCAAACGTGATGTAAGCATTCGGGCAATATGTGTAAAAAATTTGGTAAGTAGAAATATAGAAAAAGTAAAGAGAAAATAAATTTCAAAGTCAATATATGATTGAAAAGTAGTCTTTCTTATCAAAAATGGTTTTTTTTTCTTACAAGAAAGTACTCGAATTAAATCAAAATTCCAGCCCGATTAAAAGCTTTGCCCATTTTTTTGTTGTCGAGCTCCTGCCCAATTATTGCAGTCTCTGTTCAAATCTCACTTAAACTTTTGAATTTTTTCTTGCCAAATTCTCTGAAATAACGACAAATTAATTCAATCAAATAAAAAGCAGCTACCTTGTGGAATAATATCGATTCTTCTCCTAAAACACTAACTAAGATGAATAATTTTAAATGAAAATTTAATCAGCACATTCTTGCCAACTACGAATAATATCTAACAGGAGAATGTATTGCTGTATGAAATATTATATGTTCCTCTTTATTGTATATTTTTAAATCCTTTTATTCAAATATATAGAATACAAGGTAACACAGAACCCAGGATACATGTTTAACAACAAAATACCCGGCATAATTTACAAAGTACATTTACAAATGGAAATTTACAAACGCTTGACGAACATATAGAAGTAAAACTATCTTGGAGTACAGAATATAGATGGGATTGTTGTGAATATAACATGCCTGAATAATTACAAAGCTTCGTTTAAATTTGGGAGTATAGGTGTTATCATTATGGTATATTTGTGTTATTATTGCATAT
>JZLH01S0160067.1:11687-23443 GCA_001188425.1 Eucidaris tribuloides
TTGCTGTCTGTGTGAATAAATAACTCTCTGATAATGGGCCCTGGAATGCTGGACGTCAAAACATTAATGTCAACTAAATACCTGAGCCTGATAAATATCAATGCTATTGTTAAGGCGATTCGCACAGGAAACATTTGCTGGGAATGTTTGAGATCTATAGCTGAAAGTGGGATCCATGACATGTTGTTCTGACAGCAATAATCCCATCAATGACTATTGTGTAGTACTTCATGTGCTTTTTGAGAAAATGTTAATTATTCCCATAGGGGCCTCCCCAACCTGTTCGCCCCCCCCCCCCCCCACTCCAGGGGCCAAAGAGGGCCAACCTGGGCACTGTCATGAACAACAATAATTCATCACATATGCCAACAATGACACATTTTGTGCCTGCCAAAACTTTTTTTTACCACCAAACTGCAAGCCAAATAGGCATCGACAAGTTGAGGGGGCAGACTGGTGTCGATGATGGCAGATAAGCATTTTTTGCCTGCAAATTGTTTTTACTAGCCAAATCGACGGGCACTGGGTGGGGGGGGGGTGGGGATTTCCAAAAACAATAAAATTCCCCATCATTTTAATAAGCTAAAACTAGAGAAAATTCGACTGTGTGCCATCGATGGGCGTACATGTAATATGCCTCCGCCAGTGTGCCCACTATATTGTTACATGATAGCCAGCTAACGATCCTCATTATATCACAGTAGCATCCTAACTGAAGGATAGCTTGCACAAAGCTTCATTGCACTTTTGACCCTTGACCCTGACCTTTGACCCCTGTGACTCTACAAAATATTTGGTCTTTGCCGTTTTGAACCTAAACTGCCAAATTACATCAACAGCTGAACACTCCTTACTGAACTTACAGGCAGAAAATAGCATCTTGGCAAAGTTCATTGACCTTTTACCGATTGACCTTGCACCTTTGACACCTGTTGGACTCTAGCCAAAGTAGTTGTGTTTATTTGGTTTTGAAACTATACCACCAAAATTACAACAAACAGTGAACACTCCTTGCTAACTTATAGGCAGAAGATGGCATTTTGGGACAAATTTCAAATTGACCTTTGACCTTGACCTTGTACCTTTGACTTCTCTCAGAATATTTGTTTTTTTGCTTTTTGACCTAACCACCAAATTACATCAACAGAAGCACTTCCTAACTGAAGTATAAGCAGAAATGACATTTTTGGACAAAGTTCATTGACCTTTGACCTTGAACCTGACCTTTTGATCTCTGTTACTCTACAAAATATTTGTCTTTTGCTTTCTTGAACCTAACCACCAATTATTATCAAACAGTGACGCACTCCCTAACTTGGAGTTACAGTTCGGCCTCGGTTATACGGCGATCATGGTTTAACCAGTTCATCTCCATTATCCCGACGCAATAGACTTATTCAGTCATTGCCTGCTAATTGCATACACCTTTATCACAAGTGTACACAGAACTGGCTGAGGTATTTGGGGAAAAGCTAAACAAAGTAACTCATGTGTGTGGTCTGTGGCAATTTGCACATGGTGTGTGGGTTATAATACTATAACATAGGACATGTAGTAATTCCCCCTATACTGTGTTTGTACATTATCTCTCTTATCGGGCCATATCACTTATCCGGATGAATGCTGGTCCCAACATCGCCGGTTAACCGAGGCCGAACTGTATAGGCAGAAAATGACATTTTATGACAAAGTTCATTGACCTTTGACCCTTGACAAATTTGTCCCAAAATCTAATCAATTCATCCTTGCCTAGTGGTCCATCCTTGGTCCAAGTATCATTAAAATCCCTCCTGCGGTACTTCAGTAATCTTGTTCACAAGAAAGTGTGGACGCAGGGACGCACGGACCTACGGACGGACAACCCGAAAACATACATGTACACTGTAATGCTTCCAGGTCCCTTATGGGGCGGAGGCATAAAAAAAAATGGGGGGGGATTGTGGTACTGCCCCAGCCAGATGCATAAAAATAATTGTAGTATCCTACAGTAGATCAACTAAACTAAATCCTATCAAAATATATACACATTATACTGTATATAAGATTAAATGTTGACAGAATAGAAATGTGAAGTGGTCACTGAAACATGATACATTCTAACCATTCATTTCTGAAAGCCAGTGCCTCAGTTCTCATTCTGTTTTGTATACCACAAAAACACTGATTTAACCGATTTATAGTCAACACAACCTACAGTGTACTGGACACTATCTTTTACACGACAGATCAGTACAATTAGATAACTGCACAAAGCCAATTTTAAACTTTAAAGTATCTAAATAGGATTCAGATAATCATGTGGAACACCAGATAAAAGCGGAGATTCTTACTTGTAAAGAATACCGTGAAAAGGAAAAATGCGACAAGGCTATGAATAAACAGGAATGGGGTACTGGGTCATTTTCATCAGTGCATCATGTCTCCAAATTAGTGGAGGGCAGTTCCATGGTATTAACGGAATGACAGTCAGACTCATTTTTTTGGACTTTCTTACCAGTGTAAAACAAAAAGTCATTATTACAATGTCTAATATGCTACCCAATTCTATGCATATTACTAGTTTACACAATTTCTCTCATTTTTTTTCAACAAAATCATTTCCATTAATGAATCTTGCATAATAATGAGCTTGGTAATTATGGAATGGCGCTAAAAGAGACATGGTTTTTCACAAGATAGATGTTTTTCCAAAACTCTGTGAATTATATGATTCAACTGTATTTTAAAGGTGCTAAATTTGAAGATTGGAGTCTTACATATAATTTAATTCATGAAACTAAGCATTTTCTAATTTTACTAATTAATTACAGGTCAATTAGTTGATTAACAATTGGTAACGGAATGACTAACAGAATGACGTCAGGATTATTCTGATAATATCTTCAAGTTAATAGACTTTTGTTGGAAAAGCAACACAGTTATGCTTCACACTATTTCAAGGAAAAAACTGCTGAAAATAATTGAAATTTTGCTGTCTTTTGCATGAAACTGAGAATTTTTCATATGTAGTCCCACATACATGTATAGTATTCTGTGTACTGTTGCTGTTTCTCCTAGAAGATGGCTTTCAAGAACCAAAATCTGGGGCAGAAATGATGACCCCCATCATTTCTTTATAATTCATAGGCAATCAAACCACTGCAATGTAAAATGATTTGAGATAAAGCCATTTTACAGACTTTTTGGTTTGTCCACTTTTGCGTGGAACTGCCCTGGAGCTAAGATGTAGCCGACAAATAAAAGGAATAGGTTAACCTGTTGGAGACGATTTGATTTCACTATAACACGCATTTTCCATAGACCCCAACACGAGTTAACTCGTACTTACATGTAGTCTCCAAAGAGGTGAGAAAAAAATGACATTGTGAGTATTGTGAGAATTATGGTACATGTACATGGTGATAAAGACAGCCTATATTGACTAAATTGATTACGAGATTCCTTAACCCATTCAATACTGAGACCACATATTTGTGGTTTGCCTTTTTATCTTGGAATGTGGCTGTATTTACCCCATCTAATGAATATGTTAAAGTATAGAAAAATATCAGCTATTCAATGAACTGGGTGCTACAATGTCATAATGAATATTCATTTTGTTATGAATTTTTAAAAATGATTTAACTAGAATATTCATAAACTTATCAAATTGGCAATGGCTGTTGTTATGATGAGGCTTTGGGTTGTTCCACTTTGTTAGTGGGTGATGTATTGAACTAATTGAGAAACATATTTTACCGACATGTTTTTCTTTTTTATGTCATTTAATAGTGAAATTTATTCAATCAAAAATTATTTTTAGTCTTAAATTTCACAAGAAAAATAAGATCTTAAAATTTCACCAATAAATAATTAATTAATTAGGCGAATGTTTGACACATCATTCAATACCCATTACCCTTTATATATAATTGACTATTCTAGTATGTTGCCGATTTGATGAGAAAGCAAATTTTTAGTGATTATTTTACTCTGGACAGGCTCTAGTATTGAATGAGTTAAATAGGGCCCACCTGGTTCACATTAGTAACAGGTTAAATGATTTTTTATTTTTTATTTTTCTTTAAGGCCAGGTGTCTCTTTTGGATGCCTAAAATTTAACATTGTGCAAATACACTGGTATATATAAGAAAACAAATGCTATTTAAGACCCTTTGGCAAAGTGTAGCAGCTACATGTAGAAATGCAGTTTAAGTGGCATTATAGTAAATGCTAGACTTTGATTTTATTTTTTTGTCTATAGTGACAAAATTATACGAGTAGTACTAGTCTATTTCTAGAATGTGCATGCAGGTCTCTTTTTACCTTGTTCATGAACAGTGCCACTTAGAGCAAAGTGCAATATGTTGTACACGTAAATATAGATGACATTGCATTCCTTTCGTGCCCGACACATGCCAGCACAAAATTAGGTCTGGTATTACGCAAGTACTGTAATACTAATAGGCCTGAAGTGAGATTTGAAACTGTGGTTTTGGGTTTTTTTTTTACTCATTTCTGAAAGTCTAGGTAATTTTTGATCTTCAAATTTCACAGGCAAGTCCTTTATAAATAGCCTAAGGAAATACATAATGTTTTGCTGTGTTAGAGAGAGTTGTAAATGCGATTCCCTACCTTTAAAGATTGTGTCAGGGATTTGCAAGTCCATTACTTCCCTTCATTATCAATACCAAATGGTAGTTTAGTACTTACGTTACAAATGGTGTGTTGAAAGTTTGAGATCCATACGTCATTAATTTGTTGTTTTATGAGTAAAACTAATAACAACATGTTACCAGAATGTTGTTCTTTCCGTGAGTTTAAATTTTGCTCAAATTGCGAATCTCGGTTATGTGTACCGTTGCAAGACCAGCGGAGCACACTGATTGGTTAAACAGCTAAACTCCGCGCAACCTTCAGATAACGGCTGATCGGACAATTTTGGAACGGCCCGTGCACGTCGACGTCACTGTAAAGTTTGAAGTTTAATTGTCCAGATTTCCACCAAAACTACGTATTCTACCCAAAGATTCTATGACAGGTGTTTATTTATACTAATTTTCACATTGTGAACGATTTGAGCTGATTTCATTCATTTTGCCGTTTTCTGATGTGCAAATCCCTTACTCTGTCTTTAAGGCCTCGCATTTAGAGCCTGAAAAGCAGACTAGCCCTCCAGGGACTGAGGGGAGTGGGTGTGTCAGTAACCCAAACCAAACAGACACAAATGGATTATCACTCTAATAACCTTGTTCACTCTAATCCTCTTGACTTCTATTGTGTGTGCCATCAACAGAGCTCCAACCCAGTGTCCAAACAGAGCTAGCAGGGATAAGAAGAAATCAAAACATGGCCAGGCAGCTTCATTCATAAACTTCTTTTCAGCACATTTAATGATTTTGGTTTTACATCAACTACAGTGCACTCCTGTCATAACGAACACGGTTATAATGAAATTCCTGTTACAACGAAGTAGAAATTCAGGTCCCAAATATTATCTATATATCTTTATATACTTTCACTGTTTGGTTATGACAAAATTTTGATACAATGAAAGAAAACTGCCAGTCCTGAGGACTTTGTTATAATGGGAGTCGCCTGTACATGTAGAGTAGAGCTGTCAGTAACTGGCAGTCTGTTTGGATTTAAATGCAATTAACACCATTCATGCATGAACAAGTCATGTATGTAAACAAAGCATACATGATGTGTACAAATACAGGTCACAAATATGATGCATGCTTAATTAACATTTTACAAGCATTGGGATCCAGAATGGCATAGACTTGGCCACAAAGTATGCAGAAATAAGTAAAAAAATACTGGAAGTCTATTATTACAATTTTTTCTACTTGAGCAGAAAAATGACTGACAGAGAAGCAACACAACACATATTAGAAGCACAAAATTATTTTACTTTACTTTCTTAGTGTAATTTTTTTTATTCTTTCTCAACCTTTATAAAAAAAATGTTTCATCAATCATCCCACACTGGTCAAGGTACTCAAACTTGTCCCTTACACTTGACACAATTGTAGATAATCTCCAACCATAAGGATTAGAAAGATAATGGATAAAGAGGATTAAAGCTTGAGCAAGTGTAATTTCTACCATGCACCTAACATGGCCATGGTACACCACTACTAATTGCACTTATTTGTGAACAAACCCTGTTTGAACGGTGATCCAACATTTGCTCCAGTGACAATTGCTCCACTGACAATATCTCAAAAGACAAACAGATAGGGTTAGGGTTGCCATTGGGTTTACAATTCAGAATAGGGTTAGGGTTAGTGTTGCACGACTAAGTCGCCAAAAGTCGGAGTTGTGACTATCGTTGAGGAGTCGCTACTCGACTTTAGAAACGCAAGAATCGACTATAATGTATTGCATATAAACCAATCCAAACATCGATGACAATGAGTGGGAATATGACAGAAGTCAATTTTTGAATGATCATAATCACGGTTGAAACAACATAAGTTCAGAAATAATTTTCAACATGAACTTTACCATACTGAACAGTCATCGTATAGGCTGTAGTGTGCTTTTTTTTACCTATTGATCATGCCGACAGAACTGAACACAGAGAGTCGGCAAATAGTCGGAGTCGTGACTTTTGATAGGCGACTAGTCGACTCCCAAAAATCCTGGAGTCGTGCAACACTAGTTAGGGTTAGGGTTGCCATTGGATTTACAATTCAGAATAGGGTTCGGGGTTAGGGTTGAGGTCAATGTTAGTGCATGAAATAATCATCAGAGCAATTGTCGCTGGAGCAAAATGTCGGACATTCATTCAAACATACACTGTACAAGATATACACTGTACTGTATAGCTACAAGTTGCCTACAGTGTATACAAAAGGGGAAACATGTTTTGTTACATGAATAAATTTCTGTTCACTCGACCAAAATGAAGTTCATGATATTTATAGTTTATGTAACAATAAGCACAAAGGCACAAATAATGCACTGACCAATTAAGGCACAAAAGTTACAAAATGTGCAGAATTTGAATTAATATTGTGCAAGTTTTTCTTCCCTATGACCTTGATACATAATTTCACTGTAATTTAGATTTTCATTTACTGTACGTGTTCACTTCAAAGTTACATATTCAAACAACGTTACCAAGTGCTATTTGTTCTCATTCTAATTTAAGATTATTCAAAAAATCACTCAAACAACATTTTCTACAAAACTATTGATATTGTGATATTTTGTTGATCTTCTTTATATGTTTTTTTTTTTTTACTGTGAACCATTATTTATATATTTTTGTGAGAATTAGTTCACAAGGCCTTATGGCTTTAAAAACAGTTCTCTTTCATTCATGTCATTAATTTAGGCTTATGCTAGTTTGTTATCAGGGAAAAAATTAAAATTTTCTTTTTGTGGGCTACTTTTCCTGTTTCAGTGCTTTCCAGATATTCTTTTGTATTGAACCCTATGGTAAATTATGGGGGCTCTTTTACACATTTCGGGGGCGAAATCGCCCGAGGATCGAGCCCCCGTGTATTTTTTTCCCTGTTTGCTATAATATATATGTATGAATGTATATTGTATTCGTTAATATATATATGTCTTGTATTTTTATCAAATTGAATGAATAAATAAACGAATTGAATTGAAATTGAATGGAAATTTAATTAAAAACAAACTTTTTTAAAGTGATAGGCTAACATTGTGGAGCTTCAATTTAAAAAATTGTCAAACTTTGATATCTGAGCTACATATTGTACAAATGGACAAAGAAACACCTTAGAATACATGTACAAAGGTTTGAAAAGTTATGCTGCCAGTGGCAAGGTATGCATGAATTAACAATTTCTACTCCGGTGGATGATAAAATAGCATGGATCTGCACACAGTAAGTCTATGGGAGGAAATGGGCAGGTGAATGCGGTCATTTTGAATACTTGTAGATTTTCACTTTTTTAAAGCACTAAATCATCATTTTACAATACAATTTTTGCAGGGCTTCATTTTTAGACCTTATCAAAGACACTTGGAACATGGAAGATAATGTAGCTCACATTGTTTTTAACTGGTAAATGTTAGCCAGTGGCTTTAATACACTAGTATTTCCTGACTCAGAAATTCCATAAATTTCCCAGACTATGCATATTTAACTCCATGTACATTCCCACTCAACCAATAGAGGCCAGTGAAACAAGTAGGCCTACAACTCCCATTATATTGTCATGCTCAATTTAGCATTTCTCTTTCCTTGTTTGCTAAAGTGATTGGTTACCATGTACTCCGATTTCTTGGCCAGAATAATCAACCAGATTTGTGTCTACCAATTGCATAATTAAAGGAATAGAGAAAATTTAGGGAACTTGAAGAGATCTCTGAACCATTCACAATGGACACACACACACACACACACAGGAAGATAAATCTTTGGGCTTTAATTAGGCATCTTTGTAAGTTAGTTGTTATCTAATAAATGTTTATGAAATTTATTTTGGGGGGAATTTAGGATATTTGGTTCAAAATTGGTTATTTTGCCATGTTATACTAAAGGTATTGGCTAACATTTCCTAGAGTTATAAAATCTGAGCCCAGACTGAGCACGCATGATTCTACCATATACAAGTGTCTTCTGATGAAGGTCTAATTTATGAAGCCGGGGCATTTCCGAGTATATTTGGATTGTCGCGGACAAGACATTTAGAAATAGTCTTTTTCCTTGTAAGAATAAGGACTGCTGAAGAAATTAAGACTAAATATTTGTACAATGTGAAAAGAACACTGTGGGCTGTGCTGTGGGAAAAACAATCGGAAAAATTGGCATCATGCATCTTCTCTGAATTGTGTCGAGAAGTGCAGCGTCACGGGGGACAGCACGTATGCACATGGGGGTTTGAAATGAAGTTGTACAAGTCTCAAAGTCTTGGTGAGTTTACAGGACTTCATGAATATGATATTGAATACCAATGAATGCTTGTTAAATAAGTGTTTAACATGTTATCAGTGTGGTTAGATAAATATTTGCCACCGTAAACATAATTCTTGCAAGTAATTAAATAAGTTACAGCGTCGCGGACAGGACATTTTGGAGTGTCGCGGACAGGAACAATTTTTGTCGGCAATGCGTATATTGTATACGTTTAATCACATAAAGATCATAATTATTAATGGTTTTAAAGCCTTACTCACATGTAGGATCAACAATTTTCAGCAGACCCTTAGTGAGAAACCTTATGAATATTATTTTCCTGAATAACCAAAAAATATGTACGCCGAGTACCCCATGATGATACACACATCACCCTAATGCACACAAATGCAGCACAATTAGTGCACATTCAAATGCAAATACTGTAACATGGTCTATGTATACCAACAGAGTGCATACATCTAGCCTTTGAATTTTCTTCTAAATAGATAACACAAACACATCCATAATCACACACGATAACAGCACAACATAGCTTACACACATACCACATCCTACAATACATACAAGACACAACAAATAAAAAACTACATTTTTGATATTAAAATATCCATTGTCCTGTCCGCGACCAAATGTCCTGTCCGCTGACGGAAAATGTCCTGTCCGCGACGTTTTTGTCCGGCGACGACAGAAATTTTCATTAGTCTCTTAACTTTACATAAAGTTTTTCGTACGATTCTTGATTTATTAGTAGATATTATACGCCCCCAAGCATCTGATCCCCCCTTAATCCAGAGAAGAATTAAAGTCTTATACTATATGAACGTGTCCAAACTGCAGAGTAATTAAAAAACTTTTTGATTCAAAACGTCGGCGGACAGACAATTGGCCCTTTAGTGACGGGCCACATCATGAAGAAAGTCATTTTCTTATGAGGGATTTGCCATGGTAACTCATTTTCCTGTAATTTACATAATGAAATGCTTGTTCTATGTCTACACATATGAATGGTGTATAATATCTTTTCTCATTAATGTAAATTTTAAAAAATGTGTTTTGTCCTGTCCGCGACGCAAAATGCTCATTTTTATGGGAAAAATCACATTTTTTCTATGAGCTTTTTTTTCTTTCCGAACAACTTGTGCAGAAAAATCAAAACTATATAAGTAGCAGTTAACTTCAGACATTGCACATTCTTAAATTTATAAATATAAGAGAATCATGTAAATTTCATTTTTTCCAATGATTCATGGTCGCAAATAAAGTCTCGGAATGCTCAGCCCTGCAAAGATTTGTGATTTCCACGGAAAACTTGTGGGCCCTTCTGTAGAAGTTTTCCAGTTGTGCCTCCTCTGGGGTGGTTCAGTATGCGTACAGTTCTCTTTTTTAGGAGAACCACCTGAATAGCCATAGAGACCAGTGTACAGTCAGAGAATAACTTCTCTAAAAATTTCCCGCCTCTACCATAAATGTCTGCTTCGTGCAGTTTCTTCCAACAAATCAACACATGACTAAGACATTGCTTTGATTTGTCCTCAATTCTCCTATGCATATATGCCGATATCAAGTGATATCACCGCTCGCGAATACCGATTGATCTGATTGATCGCTCTTTTTTTTTTTTTCGGGATGTATACTTCCGTTTTCTGGTAAATCGTACAGTCAAACGTGCCAAAACAGGTCATTCGAACCTCATCAAATTCGTAATAATGCATATCTATACCCGAGCAAACATGGATTGACCCTGAATGAACGAATTCTGGAGAACTGTCTGTGTCCCAATTAAAGGGACTTTCTTATATAGTAAGAAATTTCCTGACGACGCCGGATAAACGAACAAAAAGGAAAATAAACTCAAAACTCTCTCGCAAGGAAAGACCACGAATGTTTAGCCCCCGTAAAGAGAGAATGCGACACGCACACACGAGCGACAACGCGAACGCTCGGTGTGCTGAGGACTTGGCCTGTGCTTCCGTTCATGGCCTAATATGGAAGGGTTTGTTATATGAACGATACGACAATGAAAAAAAATATTATTCGCAAAGATTAAGAAAGATTTTGACGATCGATGCCAATTGAGTATTTTAGGCATTCATGTGTATCACCTTGCTTAAAATTCGGAAGTTTATTTGCCCAAGAACTAATGGGTCATAAAAACTTAGAGCGCGCACATACGTTCAGATTCGCAGAGCTATAATGCGACTTAGGGAAGAATTTAATGATTCATGTATTCACAACAGGAAAATGGCTGATCTTTATGCATTTTTTTTGTTAGGTACGGGGTTTGGTTTTTCTTGAAACTGCCCCTTGACGCCGACTTGGCGATCCTACATACGCAACCAGCCACTGTCCAACAATTGTCCACCTTATTGACAGGACTAATCAGGAGTCCAGATTATCACCGCCTAAACAAACCAGCAAAACAACGTCCATCCCTTGGAAACTTTTTTACGGGCAGGACACAAATATCACGGTGTTATCTGGTAAAACCTACTAGTAAAGGGTTGTACCAATTTGAAAAGATTTGTGGCCCAAGCTGTAGTTTTTTATACTTACAAATGTAGTAACTACAAGGATGCAAGACTAAAAGAGCATTTGAGCTACTGTTGTATGGGCAATGTTGGTGGACTAGCTACTTTGTTTACTTGTTAAACAAAGTTTTTGTTTTATAATAAACAATGAATGAAGCCTGAACTAATCGAAAGCAAGCATAGGAAATAGCCCCCGCCCCAAGAAGCTACAGAAATTTTTGTAGGTTCAATGTATAGGCACATAAAATACTAAAACCGGGCTGAAAAGTAGCCTCGCCCCCCCGCCACCCCACCCAATAAAAAATTTTATTTTCTGCCCTGAATGAAAACCTACGAACCAT
>JZLH01S0160076.1:5322-17461 GCA_001188425.1 Eucidaris tribuloides
AATTCTCTGCATCTATCTGATCAACTGTTTAACCGTGGAGACGTATTTGATTCCACCTATACAACATTTTCATAGACCCAAATGAGTTAAATTCTACTAGTCTCCAACGGCTTTTAAGATAGATTTTTTAGGGAAACATACTAGCCAAAAAACAAAGCAAGAAATTGAAAGGATCTATAACGAACTTTTAAGAAGATTAAGAATAAAAAAAAAAATCATGGCTTATATTGATCATTCTCAAGTAACTTAGAATACTTTTACTCAACAAGCAGGACTTTGTTGTCAACATACTGAAATCGACAAATGAGTTTTACATGAACGTAATAATTCAATCATAAATGACCTGCTACTCTCTATCAATTGCACAACACCACTCGAACAATCCCTTCTTCCTACAGAAATTATATTTCCAATTATGAAAAATAAAACCTAATTTAAATTAGTTTGGTGGAAGGGTAGAGTGTCGTCATAAAGTAATGGAAGTCGGAATCTTTATCAAGTTATCAAATGCGTTATAAATTTACTCTTTATATTATTAAATTAGCATGAAGAGAGGAATGAAAAGGAATTTGAAATTACCGTTATGGCTACAGGGACCATCCATTACTCCTATTCGATTCAGCGAAGATACCAAACAACAAGACAGTCATAAACTGGTTATTCTGTATTTTATATGAGTAGTAGAATTGTCCAAAATGGTTATTTGAACAGCCATTTCAAAATGCATTCTTTCAACTGAGGTCCGCAAGAGGTTTTTACGGAAATAAAGCGTAGAGGCTTATTACTGATACCGACGAAAGCATACATGTTTTCAGATTCAGATTTTAATTCAACAATTATTGCAAAATAAGAAGGTTCTCCAATCATCATTATTATATTCTCCTGTGACCGACCAATCTCTTTGGCAGGCAAATAGAATTAAGAAAATTTGAGTATCATCCAGTCAATTTCGAAATGTTTGTTGAAAAAAAAATACGTGTAATTTTTAAGTTTGATGCGACATCTTTTCTGAGAGTTCACATCTTAGGGAGATACGACAGGAGAACGTTTATTTCCTCATTTTCATGTTTAGTTTATTTTACACCTATTTGCGCTGTGACAACTGTTTCCAGTCATTTTTATAAAGTTTGATTGTAGAGAAAAGAGACTCTTCCAAACGTTCTTTCGACTGCATATTCTTGTTTCTTGCCCCTTTGCCTCATACCTTCGTCAGATAGCATGCATTGATTGAAATCATATCTATTTTCTTTATTCATAAAACAATTTAACAAAGACAAACAAATACAAACTCAAATATACAGTGTTTACATTCGATATCATAATTGATATAAGTAATGAAGAATGAAGAAGATGTAAACCAAGAAGCTACTGCCTGTGGTGGGTACGCCAAAATAATTAACAGTAATTAGACATGTAATTGGACAATACTAGGAAAAACAACAAAAAACAACAAAAACCGTACATAATAAACAAAGACAACATAAATAAAAAAAAATATACGAAAAAACTGGACTGAACACACAAAAGGGACAAAGGACAAAACATGCAAGTACTGAAAAAGATAACAGACGGTATGCATCCATTTTGTTGCGTAGTGAGTACTAGGATCGTTAAAGCCACAATGATCAGTTTTAAAAGATGTGAGCTACATAATCCTCCATGCTCTAAGTGTTTTGATAAAGTCTAAAAATGAGGCCCTGAAAAAATTGTATTTCAAAATGATGATTTAGTGCTTTAAAAAAGTGAAAATTACCAATACTCAGGTTGACCGGATTCACCAAGCCCATTTCTTCCCATAGACTTACGGCATGTAGATCTAGGCTACGCTATTTTATCCTCCACCGCAGTGGAAATGGTTCATTCATGCATATCTTGTCAGTGGCAGCATAACTTTCGAAACTTTTGTGTTTTATGGTGTGTATTTGTTCATTTCAGTACTTTTATGTAGTTCAGATATCACAATTTGACAATTCAAATGGAAGCTCCATAATGTTAGCCTAGGTTTTTTTTGTACTGTCTTTTTAGGGTTTTGTTGGTTGACTTAAGTCATGGTACTTGTTTCTTTGGCTGTAATGCAGCTTACTCTTGTACCTAGTCCCTCAGATATAGGGCGTAAAGCCCAGAGCCCCATGCTGAGAGAGGCATACTCCAGTAATGTACCCACCACTGTTGCGGCACAAATTGTCGCCGGCGACAATTTGTGACGGGGCGACAATTTGTGGAGCAACACACCACCCTTCGAGGATCCATTCTCGCGTCCATTTTATCATTGACCATTCATCTGGACCTTCTATATAGAGCTGTTGCCTTACTGTAGGATAAGTGGTCCAATACTGTGTGACACGCGTAATTCAATCTTCGCTCTGCCTACCAAGAAGTTCTAGTCATCACAATAGATAAACAATTAAACAAATAAATAAATAAATAAAATAAATAAATAAATAAATACATAAATAAATAAATAAATAAATGAATAAAATAAGAAAATAACTACAAAATTAATCAATCAGTAAATAAAAAAATGCTACGTAATTTTCACAAATGAAAACGAGTTTAATATACATGTACTGAACATGATGCAATTTTTTTGTCAGAAGCAGTAGTTGACGAGAAGTGTAAACTGAACCAAATGTACATTAGACAGTTCAATTTGTAACTGAATCTCTGTTGACATTGTAATACATCTAAACCCCTCAGGAATTCTAAAGTTTTCATCAAAACTATATTCATTTTCCATATGAATAAGCACGAAATCATACCATTATTTTGGACAACTTTACACATTTAGCGAGATATATATTTCAATATCAACTTATTTTATTTTAGCATATATTATTTCAAGTCCAATTAAAATGCTTACATGAGTCAAGTAAAGACTGTAACATGCGGTTTATATGTAAGTGATCGATCATTTGATTGATCGATTAATCAATCAATCAATCAATCAATCAATCAATCAATCAATCAATCAATCAATCAATCAATTACATTAATAAATGAATAAAGGAATGAATCAATCAATCAATCAATCTATCGATATATAAATATGTATATATAAGGAAAAAAATCGCATTAATATACATTCATGTATATAAACAAAAATTCACACCGATAAATCAAATGAATAAATAAAATGAATAAAACGGAGTCCAGAATAGAAATCCAGAATGTCTAGTTTCACATTGATGCTTATCAAACTGGATATGATTTAAATACATGCAAATATATACAATATATACAAACATATATATAAAGAAAAATTCATACTGATAACATAACATAAATTATACTCTTGTACATGTTGTAGGTATTCACATTATCATTTGGTATAATATCTTCAATGCAATGGAACATTAGAAAATCTTGCCGTGGATTATCTTAACCACAAATACATTACAAAGGTATAGATTTTTTATTATTTACAGCTTTCATGAAAGAGACTGGAGGTATGTAGTTAATAACTACAATCATACAATTCTAATAATGAGATATTACTTAATTTTTACATATTTTTCTGCACTAGCTGATAATTTATATGTTATTTATGTGCAAAGACATAATGTATATACTTGTACGAATAACTAGTTTTGCTTGATTGTGTGTAGAACAATGTGTGCTTGTGTTATGTGTTTGTGTGTTTATGTGGACACGTGTGTTGTATATATGGGTTTATATAAAACCGTATTCTGTACACTTTCAATCATGAGATATAGGCATCCTTTATTCTGCCACATGTAACTTATAACAATCGCATAATTATCATCATTACAGCAAATGGCTAATTGTTCTTACACTATATCGCAGACAGGCGGTAATAAGCACGCACCACAATACAAATGAACGCGAGAGAGTTTAAAAGAGCTACACACTTTCCACACAATGAGCTTTCAAATTCACAGGGCAGTAAGAAACGCTCTCTTTTATCAAGACGCAAAATAATTGGTTATTTCAATGTAACAAATGCAACTGCATTTAATGAACTGAAATTGGAATATTTTCTCCTTTACACAAAATGCTTCAACACCCCAGAACTATCAATGATTATCAATGTTTCAAAGAAGCATGAATTCTCTATATCAAATTTAGTTTGCCTCCGTTTGTGAGATATTGCCAAATCTAAACGCGTTGAAATCACTTAGCATACGTCATATATATATTGTTTCATCCACAGTTTTGGGAAAAGGGATTCATAAAAATGCATGATAACAAGAACAATTCTAAATAATTACAATGCAGACGTTTTGCTCTTTACGTTGAGGAATAGACATCTTAATTCCAGTCCATTAAATGCAGTTGTATCTTTTACCTTAAAATAACGTATTATTTCATTTGTATTGTGAAAAGACGGAATAACCAAGTGATTTTCATACTTTTGTTTAGCAACGTACTACTGAGTTGAATTGTAGAAACCTGGCTATGTTAGCTTGATTAAATCCCTATCTTGTTGGCGGAGATGTCGCCGCGACTACCGCGATTGATCACGCAAGGCAACTTGTGCGACTCTGGAGACCAAAGGAAAAGAAATGGCTTGCGCTCTCACCAAGGCGATACCCGACTTGGACCAGGAATAAATGCGTATCATCGATGTCAACACGCAAAAGATACGTCAATCCACTTCTTGGAGTTGGGGGGGGGGGGACGGGGGGGGAGCGAAAAGGTGGAGAAAAAATGGCAAAAACCTTTGGCGCAATACACGATGAAAAATTGAAAATTAAGTATGTTTATTACTATGTTCATTCTCAGAGCTTAATGGTTATGTAATGTCTTGTACTGCTTTTGAAACGTATCCCCGAATTACGTTTTATAAGTTTGTCAACTGGTCAAAATGATTGGGTGAGGGGGCAAATCGATATGTTTGTCTCCATTTTTTCATGGAGCGACTGCCCCCTGTCCCCTCGATCAACGCCCCTGGCAAGAACTCAGTCATAGCGTCATAGACTGATAGAGACGTCGCCGCAACATCACCCCATCATCTCCTCACTTCCTTGGTCTCCAGTTGGTCTCAGAGACGTCGCGAAGGCATCGTGGTGATGTCCACGTTATTTGTCATTTCGATACTGTTCATCATCATCTTCATTATTTTCATTATCATCATCCTACTACTACAACAACAACTACTACTACTACTACTACTACTACTACTACTACTACTACTACTTATCATTATTACCATTATTATTATTATTATGAGCATCATCATTATCATTATTAAAATGATAATGATATTAATGATATCAAAACAAAGTCTAGGCCTTGTGCCCGTTGACAGAAGTATACTTACATGTAGTAAGTATTAGGAATATCCTATTTTTCCGTCAAAGATTGCTCAATAGCGTGAGTCACGTTCAGAAGACATTGGTGCATATAATAGAATAATTGCCTTGAAGTGCGGCAAATTACACAATGAACACAAATTAAATTAAGTGTAACAAAAGAAATCATCATTTACAAATAGATAGTAAGTTAAACCTACGTTGAAAATTAATGGCTTCGAGAGAAAGTACGTTTGATATTTCACAATTTGTCTTTCCACTTCGAAATTGTGTTAATTTTCTACTGACCGCAAATAATGTGCTATAACAATTATGCAGTGCTATATTGAACAAATTTAGAATATCATAATGGACATATACATGGAGATTTTAACGCATTTTTGTTAGGCCGTGACTATGAATTGATCTACACAATTAACTCATTTTCAAATTACGAATCATTTTCACATGATAAAGTGCAAACTATATACTATAAACCCAAAAATTATACAATTTTTACTTAATTGGTGTAGTCAATGCCCTCAGTGTTTACAAGTGGGAATCACGTAGCTATTTTAGGTGTATATGTACAAACTATAATTATGATGAATAAACGAGTAAATACGATAGAGCAAAACGTAATATAACTGCTTTACTCATAAACTGTACCGCCAATTGAATGTCTCCAATGATTTTGTTTTCGAAATACTACAGTAAACTTTGGAATATTTATTTATATTCCCGATCATTTTCTAACTATTTTCATCCCCAAAAGATGATGTGAATGTTAATTCTAATTTTGCCTTTTGTCAACTAGTTTGACAACTTTGTACAATCTGTTTAACACTATTGTCGCGCAGTGTCGTCAATTACTATTTTGATTCGTTGGTCACAGCCACTGAGTACTTGAGCACAAAGATAAATCCGTCGTTTTAGAACCAGGTTCGTTACAATTTCATTTTATTTCGCCTGTCTGTTATATGTAGAGTATTACCATGGAACCAATTTAAATGAGAATTGAAATAATTGTCTGAAACAAAGACGAATTTGCATTATGTCGGTCGTTCGCTCGATGAGATAAATTATAATGGACAATTATTGACCATTCTGATTTTGAAACATTTGCAATTTGCCAAATGACGAATTAAAAAGGCAAATGACCAAATTGAAATAGCATTTACGCTGAGCTGTCCTCGAGACGAATCTGATGAAATTTCAAAACAGATGATGAAAATGGGTGGAAACCCTATAAGCCTATTATTGGCAATCTATGTAAATCAGACGCATCGCAGATTCTCTAGATAAGTACACGTAATTACTGGCAATGTTTCAAGTTCGTCAGATTGATATACCTCGAAAAGAATAATTTACTTTTAGGCTATAATATCATAAGACGTATTTGCATCGTCCAGATTGTAAAGAGAAAGATGACCGTCTCTGTTTGAAACCGAATCGCCCGATCCCACAGAACCTTGCTGCTGAATCGTCGAGTGCTGACCACTGCCGTCCTGAGTCGACTGACCATGCTGCCCACCCGAACTTTCCCCGACGATGCTCGTCGGTGCGACCCTCGATCTACTTCTGATCCACGACAACGCCGTGCCATCCGCCGAATAATCGTGAAGGTTCTGGATGCGGAAGGTCTTCTTTGCGGCTTGACGGAACGTTTCACTGCGAAGCGCGTAGATCAGCGGATTCACAGCGCTGTTGAGATAGGTAAACCAGGCCAGGATTGTGCGCGGGACCAGGCCCGCTGAATAGACCGGACTGTACAGATCAATGAAAACCAGTGCGTTGCTGGGTACCCATGCTACGGTCGTAAAACCCAGAATAATGACCAGAGTCCTGATTGATTTGCTTTCTGTGCGTGAAGATGTTTCGGGATTGGAGCCCGGGATTTGTATTCTGGGACGAGACTTACGTTTCTGAAGGACAATCTTGAAGATCAGCATATACATAGTGAACATAATGAGGAACGGGATGACTCCGTTCACGTATATGTAAAACTGGAGATGGATTGAATCGAAAACGGCGATGAACTCGAAACAGTTGACTTGCCCGAGGACGAGGTTATGGACACCACAGAAAGGTATGATGACGCATATGACTAGAGTGTACACCCAGATGACGATGATGATGCCGGCTGCGCGCGCTTCTGTCATGTAAGACTGATGAACGAACGGGTACGCCACTTTGATGTAGCGATCTACCGTGATCGCAAAGAGTGACAAACAACTTAGACCGGTCGAGAATACGATAGAACACCAGACGACCAGACATGGATAAATATAATCGACGAAAGACGGATTTAGAGTGAGATTTACTCCTGGCATCATGGCGACTGAAACTAGGACGTCGGCCGCTGCTAAACTGGCGACGTAAAAATTGGTGATGGTCCACAAACGCTCGTTTCGGGCTACAAGGAATACGACGAGACTGTTCCCGAAGAAGATGAAGATGATCATGACGATTTGAATGGCGACTGAAACATAAACGATGATGGTGATATAAGCGGGAATCTGCCAGACGAAGGGAATTTCAATTTCGGTGTCTGCGGTTGTGGCATTGCCAACAGTGTCAACTACTGTAACTCCGAAATCTATGCTGGAGTTTTCCATGTTTTAGAAATATCAAAACAGCTTTCAGCGGTACGTTTTCCAAATTCCTTAAAAGACTAATTCTTACTCGACGGCGTATATGTTAAATAACTGAGATGTGAGTCAATTTTTTGCCTAACAGAAAGTTATCATGCGATTCGATGTGCACTCGTGGCATTAATATGAAGTGGCTGCTTGACCTTAATAAATATGGTCACTTCGTAAAAATCGAGAAGTGATGCGTAGGAAGATGCAGACCAATTTATGTCGCGTATGCTTGAGAAGCGGGACACAGTCGAATTGATCGATACAATACACGGTGTAAATACATTCCCATTACCGTTATTGACTGTGTGAAAATATATTAAATCACGTCAGTCACTGGTACGTTTGTAGCTTTTGAAATACGGGAAAAGATCGTGAAATTGATGTTATGATCAACCAATCAGCAATTAGATTCTCTCAACCGTTGAAAGTATGTGCCAAGTCAAATGAACAGATTGTATACGGTCGTATATCCTGAAAAAAGTGAATTTCTTTGAGATGCCGAATGCTTCTGTGAAATATCAAGTAAATGTATCCATAGTATATAAATAAATTTCAATCTCTCTCTGTCTATACATTTATATGTAAATATGATAATTATAATATAATTCATTGATTGGTGAAGGCAGCAATTTCAGTGTAAAGATATTTCAACATTCTGTGTATCTACAAAGTGAGTCATCCTGGTACAACTGGCCGAGCTATTCACACTCTGCTTAGAAAAAAACACAGACACCAGACAGCTGGAACCATGCAATCATAATCCTCATCCACTAGAAAGGAAAAAAATTACAGGCCAATCAGTTTACTCTCAAACACCTAAAAACTATTCACCAAAGTTCTAACCAACAGAATCACCGGAATCATAGATTTTAACCAACCGAGGGAACAAGCTGGATTCAGAAGTGGATTCTCTACTACAGACCATCTCCACGCACTCAACCAGCTATTGTTAGAGAAGACTTGCGAATACAGACAGCCCTTGTGCGTGGCCTTTGTAGATTTCGCACAAGCCTTTGACAGCATTGAATTTCAGGCAGTAATAACAGCTTTACAGGTACAAGGTGTGCATTATAAATACATCAAACTTATTCAGGAAATGTATAGCCAAGCAACTGCAACCATTCACCTGCACAAAGACAGTGATGAATTTCCCATCAACAGAGGAGTCCGGCAGGGAGATAATATCTCACCAAAACTTTTCAAAGCTGCACTGGAGGGAATAATATTTGTAAACTGGACTGGGAAAGTAAAGGGCTAAAAATTGAAGGTGAGAGTCTTCACCACCTGAGATTCGCCGATGATATCATTCTAATCACCGATGATGGTCACAAGCTAGAGGAAATGCTCAACGACCTGAGCACTGAAAGTAATAAAGTTGGCCTGAAGATCAACATAAAAAAGACGAAAGTAATGTTCAACCAATTAGCTACAGAACAGAGAATCATAATGGATGCTACTGAAATTGAGAAAGTAGATCACTATATCTACCTAGGGCAACACATTAGAATGGATCACGAGCAACTGGAAGAAGTTAAAAGGAGGACAAGAGCTGGAAGGAACGCCTTTGGGAATTTCAATGACATTATGAAGAGCAATATACCTATCTGCCTTAAAAGAAAAGTCTTTAACCAATGTGTTGTACCGGCAATGACTTACGGTTCTGAAACCTGGTCTGTAACAAAGAACATGGAACAGAAAGTTAAAACCACTCAACACAGTATGAAACGTACCATGCTGGGAATAACAAAACGTGACAGGAAAACCATACAATGGATTAGGAGCCAGACTAGAGTAAGGGACATAATGAAAGCAATTAAAAGAAAGAAATGGAGATGGGCTGGCCACCTTGCAAGATCGCATGACAATAGATGGACCAAACGTATCACAGAATGGAAACCAAGGCTAAGATCTCGAAATTGGGTAGACAAAAATTGAGATGTAGCGACGAGTTCACAAAGTTCCTTGGCACAAAGTGGATTGCATCAGCACAAGACAGGCACCTTTGGCACCAACTTGGGGAGGCCTTCGCCCTGCAGTGGGCTGAACATGGCTGATGATGATGACTCAAAATAAACTTTAAACGTTATGTGTATTATATAACACTGTGTCATGTTATCTTATGCTGGAAAGTAACTGTATATATTGTATGATTTATGCCTAGTGAAATTTGCAACGTATTTTGCTAATAATGTTGTTTTTTCTTGTATTCTTGTACTTTTTGTATGTTTTGTTGATCAAAATTAAGCCTGGACTTGAACCTAAAATTTATAAAAGTATTCTTAAGTAATGTTGTGTACAGATTGAACCATGTTCGTGGCTGAGTCTGAGGTGCACCTGCTCGCCCACGGATAACCTCAATGAGATGCTATCGGCGCACCGTTTCGCCGAGAAGACAATCAATGCCATATTTTTTTTTAACTCGAATGATAAACATTACTGATATTCGTACCAATGGTATTTCTCTTAAAATGAAAACTAACATAATATGTAAAAATGTTCTGTCTCGAGAGCATTTGGGATCCTACAAGAAATCGTACATTTTTGAAAGGTTATACATACACAAGAATTCAGTCTCTGTTAACATATTATATTTTTAGCCCAGCACCCAAAGTGATAAACGAGAGATGCTCTTGAGTCACTAAAGTACGCTCCACATTATTAAACTCTAAAATGCTTGAAAATATTCAGTAAAAAAAGAGTAAAAAAATCGAAACTTTTAAAATATTAATTTTCTTGATTCACCATAAATTCAGTTACATTTAAATATTGATGATACTAGAACTAGCATCGCTACGCCTACATTTTGCACAGATCAATAAATGTCTTGGTGAATACCAATCCCTTTAATCCTCTTACTTAATGCAATACACTCCTAAAGCGCAACTACACTATGACGAATTGATTGCGTATCCATTGAGTAATAAAATTTTGACATTCGTCGAGCATCGCTATAAGTTCCGTTGGGAATCGTTTTCACGTCTTTTATCCGTTTTATACTGCAACAGACTTGTGTTCGTTCCATTAGCTGAAAAATTTATAAACATGCATAGTCTAGTATGCAAACATAACAGCGATGCAGCCAGCGACTTCCTGCTTCTGACAACTTGCATGCGAACTTTTATTCGTCCACAGGACGAACGAGTAAGTCGCCGAATACAATCATGATCGAAAATAAGTGAGCCCTTTCCAACCAACCCCTTTTTTGTTTTGCCTCGTTTGGGGAGCGATATGAAAAAGAAATTACTTCCCAGTCATTCATCGTGACTAGCATGCCTCGTAGCTACATTGCCTTTCAGGATCTAGGTGGGTGTCCTGTCTGTGGGGATCGGTGGGCGTGGACACGACAGCGCTCACTCGCAAATTAACTCAAATATTTTCTAAACTTTCCTTTTACCCCCAATATTGTCAACTCTAATGGAATATGACATAACTAAAAGAAGCGCGGAAATGTTATTATACTAAAATGAAAAACGAAACACAGTGAAAATGAATCACACGTGGCTTGGAAACAGCTTCAGAAAGTCACATGTTTGTCACCATAATGACATCTGTATGAGATTCGATAGAGAGGAGTAGGTACTTCAAGCCTAGAACTCTTATTAGCTAGAAAGAGGTTAATGATATTGTATATAGTTGCCCTGCGTGGTGTCTGGACCATTTAACCTAGAAATCACATTTTGCTTCCCTCTCGGTAGTGAGCATTATGAGAGAATAAAAAGGTAGTTTATATCCCTGAAAGCAAGTCGTTCCTGACGCTTGTTAGCTCAAACTGCTGCTGTTTTTAGGCCTCGCCTCGCTTTGCTCCCCCTCGCGCATACAAAAACACTCCACGTTTAAAATGATTCACATTGGGGGTGATACTTTTATCTCATAGTTGAACCACTCTGCGCGAGACCCTCCCCAATTTACCACAAAATAACCATTATCCACAAACCTTTGCCGACAAAAAATCGCCAATTATCTTCTTCCTTCATCAAAACTGGCCGCTGAATACACATATTTCCCGGAAAGTAGTGTGCTTGCAAGATTTCTCAACCTGAACGGGGACTCGCCGTCGCCCCATACCCTATCCAATTTATCTCCCAATCAACAATTGCCGCACCTTTTGCCGCCCGACAAAAAGGATCGAGGTGTGCGAATCATGCATGCCATCTCTTCATGAAATGTTCTGTGTGCGACAATGAAGCACACGGATTGCAAACATTACACCCCCTCCATTGCGAGGCCTATCCAATAAAATGG
>JZLH01S0160110.1:8570-19971 GCA_001188425.1 Eucidaris tribuloides
GCACCCCCAGCACCCCCGCTTCCCAGGGCCATGCATTGAACCTACGGTTGCCAAGTTATGTGTTCCAAGAGAGTCTTGCAGGTAAACTTTAACATTTGTGACGGCGGATGGACAGACAAACGGACGGACGCCATTTGGATCCCTTAGTCTCACCGTCACCTTCGGTGGGCGAGACAAAAACTAATAACGATATGCTACCACAATATTGTTATTTCCCCGAGTTTAAAGTTTGCTCAAATTGCGCATCTTTGTTCGCATGACCAACAGAGCACACTGATTGGTTAAATGGCTAATTCCACGCGACCTTCGGCTAACGGCTGATCGAACAATTTTGCAATTCTTGGAACAGAACGGCCCGTGCACATTAACATTTATTTTGAAGTTTAAATGTGCAGATTTTCACCAAAAGCACATATTTTGCCCAAAGGTTCTGTGACAAAATTGAGAACGATTTGAGCTGATTTAATTCATTTTGCCGTTTTCTGGCATGTAAACACCGAACTCGGTCTATAATGATCATTTTGGGTAGCTAGCCGTACTTGTAGATTCAAGAGTGAAATCATGAGGGTTGATTTGCCTCTGCTAGGCAGAACATACATGTAGATGATCACACCCTTTCTACTGATTTCATACCTTTCCCTGATGATTGCATAATATACTACAGCTTTGATGTGAAATGGAGGGGATACAAGACATTTACATTTTGGTGGAGGTGAGGGGGATGGGGTAAGGGTAATGTAGACGCAGCCTAAACGTGGGTCCATTACTGACGCCCCTGAAGCTCAAAGGGTTAGAAGCAGCCTATATACCCGTCTATAACTGAAGCCCCTAAAGCTCAGAAGTTAGAAGCAGCCTAAATATGGGACCATTACTGAGGCCCCTGAAGCTCAGAAGGTGAGAAGCCGAATAAATATGGGTCCATTACAGAAGCACTTGAAGCTCAGAGGGTTAGAAGCAGCCTAAATACCTGTCTATTACTGAAGCCTCTGAAGCTCAGAGGGTTTAGACACAGCCTAAATATGGCTCCATTACTGAAGCCCCTGAAGCTCAGAGGGTTAGAAGCCGCCTAAATACCCGTCTATTACTGAAGCCCCTGAAGCTCAGAGGGTTTAGACACAGCCTAAATATGGGTCCATTACTGGGGCCCCTGAAGCTCAGAGGGTTAGAAGCAGCCTAAAAACCCGTCTATTACTGAAGCCCCTGAAGCTCAGAGGGTTAGAAGAAGCCTAAATATGGGTCCTTTACTGAGGCCCCTGAAGCTTGGATGGTTAGAAGCAGCCTAAATACCCGTTTATTACTGAAGCCCCTGAAGCTCAGAGGGTTTAGACACAGCCTAAATATGGGTCCATTACTGAAGCCCTTAAAGCTCAGAGGGTTAGATGAAGCCTAAATATGGGTCCGTTACTGGAGCCTCTGAAGCTCCAGAGGGTTAGAAGCAGCCTATATATGGGACCATTAATGAGGCCCCTGAAGCTCAGACGATTAGAAGCAGAGTAAATATGGGTCCATTAATAAGGCCCCTGACGCTCAGAGGGTTACCCATCTGGGCAATTCCACACGGTAACGGCGTGACATTGCAGAAAAAAATACACTTTCATCTTGTCTTCGCAACCACAAATAATTTGTAGAACTGATTTTTTCTACCCATACCCGTACCTTTTTGTTTTTTACAGTCGGGCGATGTACTTGCGCACATTGAAAAGGGTATCAAAATCGCCAAAATCAGGAAAAAAGGATATACTTTTAACAGAATGTTACTTTAAAAGGGTATCTTTTCAGACATGAATACATGTACTCATTTAGGGTATTATGAGATCGACAGATACATGTAATTGCCTGTTTAGGGTCCATTTTGAAAGTCCATACAGTACATGTGTATGTTGTACACCTTGTAATGAAAAGAATTATCAATACTTCAATTCTTGTCAGGATTGTAACAATTCACTTTTACGACACAAAACTACACATGTGGGACTAAGGCAATCATAGAACGTCATACAAATTACAAGATTCTACCACAGACCATGCCTATGGTTCTACATTTAATTCACAACTGATGGCAGCAAAGTTTGGCTTTATGCAGTAAAAAGCCCAGTTTTTTTTGCAAATTGTGTACATTTTCAATGCATCCCGTCTGTCACATATTTTTGTGTCCCATCTGTCACTGTCACATTTTGCCATTTTCCAGAAAATGAAAAAGATTTTACTCGATTATTCTGGGTATTGTAACAAGGTACTGACAATGACAAGCTGTAAAATGCATTAACTACAACTTGTTTCAAAATCGTTTCCTGGGGAGGGATCTCTGCAATTTAATTGTCAAGACCAAAAATGGGTGATACTTTAATACACCGTATGTAAGTTTATGTCCCGTCTGTCATAGTCAATTTGCAACCCTACCCTCAAGTAAGTGAGCAGTCTTGAGAATTTATGTTTCCATAATTTTGAAAAATAAAATGAGTGGTACTTGGTTTACATGTAGCAAATTAAGTCAGACTTGTTTTACCGAATTTGAAATATAATGTGCTATATACGTACATACAGTTAACACAGTCAGAAATACACGTAGACGTCCCGTTTGTTACACTGGAATTACCCATCTACATGTACATGTCAAGAGTTTGATCACAAAACAGGTTTACTCCACCTTAACTCTGGAGGAAATGCATTTCTTTGCCTGAGTTTGTACATACCTATGGAAATATAAAAGCAGAACCTTTTCTTAGAACTTGCTTGTGGAATTTTTGCTTCAAATTTCTTACCACTACTAAGTTGGTAAATGTGTTGATGTTAATAGCTCAATTTTGGTGAAAATGGAATTAATCTATTTTGCAATCAAAGTTTTCATGTGCTCAGAGCCCCTTTTGACATTAAAGTGCCTTTGTTAGCCAGCCCACCCAATCCAACGATAATTATGTTCCACTGCCCTTGCTTGTAAGATGGACACCTAACCTTATAACACCGACTATATATTAGCTACATGTTCACATACATGTACTTACCGGGTAACATACAAAACGTGAATATCTTCCCATCCACACGGTCATGCACGTAGTCTTGTAGTTTACGATCCAACAACTTGCGAACCATCTGTACTACCGTTCCATTTTTTAGAATGGTTGTTGGACACGGTCTATGCCTCAGACATGATGAGAGCTGCGTTAGGGTGTACCCATTCAGGGTTTCCTCAGCAGCAGCTGAAAGGAAAATTATAGAATTAAATGCAAATCCAATACAAAGCAGATATATTACAATACAAATCACCTTTTTCAGAAATGGTTTCCGTGAAATATTGCTTTATAGCTTTATCAAATTTATACCAGAGTGATTCACCTTAAAGGTTAGTGACATAATTGGGAACACGTGAAAATGCCTCAAGAACCAAACGAGTTGAAATATACATGTATACCAACTATACACTAGCAGGAGTGGATCTCCCACCTGGGAGGATTTGTCTGTAATGTGTTTACTTAAGCAGAATCAAGCATAAACATAGGACTATCTTAATTTTATCCCCGGATGATAAAAATAAGCCCCATAGACAGCCACACAGCAGGTTTCCGTGCTACGAGTGATATTGACATTGTTTATTTTAGAATGAGTCAAAGTTGGACTACAAGATTTTCACAGGAGAATATTGCATAGTTTACTTGATTCTAGAGTAGTTTCAACCCATGTTGAGGACTACCCCCAATCATGTCATTTATATGTACCTTTAATTTCTTTGAAAACAAAAGTATAGTTTCTGTTGGGCTAAAAAGTACGCCTATACACTTTTTTATTCATTCAAAGTTCGAACATCAGCAAAACAACACTAAATGACCCAAAAATTATTAGATTGGAGTATACTGATTTTTAAACCACCAGTGAACTGGTACTACGTCATGTGTATGAACGTTTTCTATACAAAATGTGGCCCTTCCTCCTTCCCCCTCCCCCCTTAAAAAAGAAATAATAAAAATAAAAGAAAATAATTTACCGTTTGTATAATTTATCACAAATGCAAGAGTTACATTCAGTGTGAGCAAGTTTCAAGGCATTGATATTGTAGGTGTATCAAAAAACACAGTAAGAGCCAAGAAACGGGGTCCACTCGCTAGTCATCAGGACCACTATTCAAAAGAATAAGTTATTCATGAGGACCACTATTCGTATCAAAACATGAGGGTCGTAGTTCATAAGGGTCATTGTTCCCAAGTGCCCAATTCATAACAAGGGTCACATGTAATCTTTTTACAGGCAGACTAGTTACCTTTGATTTTGGGTAGTCTGTCAGAAACCTCACCAGTCTGCCCTCAGAAATTGAATAGTTTTTTCTTTATGTTTCATGCAACAACAAGTACAAATTTTGGCTAGCCACGAAGACTCTGTTCAGATTTTTGCTAGACGACTATGAATTTTATGCCCATTCGCTAGCGGGATAATAGTGAATGCTGTGTTACACAAAATCAGGGTCGTTAATCATATTACCCAAAAAAGGCGGGAGGGGGGCAGAATCCACCCCACCCCTGACGTTTTGCACAATATGTCTGCAACGTGCAAAACACGTAATTGCTGCCAAAAATATTGGTTGATCATATGATTTGTTCTAACCAAGCAATGTGTTTCAGTGAGTAGAAAACATTCACACATCATTTTGGGGTAACACCCACACAGTGACCTTGAAATAATGTAAAAACACAGTCCGGTTGGACGTACGCAGACAGACATTTTTTCTGATGTCTAATATTCATTGTACAAACTCTGTGAATTCTTGCACATTTTTCTTCAAATTGAGTTATGATTGTATGGAGTACATATATGTCAAATGATAGTAAATTACCAAAATAATATTGCTTTTAAATTTCTATGTTCAAGTATTATATGTTTTATTGTCGTGACGGACGTACACGGTTGGACGTACAATTTGTCCGTGATGGACGTGCATGTATTAAACATATGGGGGTACAATTTTTTTTCTTTACATTTTATTCATAATTATACTCTATACAGTGCGTCTCAAACAAAACTTTACACTTCTAAAATGGCTCCCAAATTAAACATTATTTCGAACTTTTTGAAAATTTATATATATATGGAAAGCTTAACGTCTCTTCTTTCATATGACACCAAAGAGTCGGAAATTGTGTCATACTAGATTGAGTACTGCGACCTTTTGTAAAGGACATGAAAATTAGGTTGCGCAGGAATTGGCCATTCATTGTACTGAAAGATAAAAGCTCGCTTTGATTATGTGTGCAGCTGGGGATTGGGATAATGTAAATTAAAGATCTTAGTGACTGAAACCATGAAAGACTACCGTATTGGGGTGAAGGGGTGGGGGTGCTGGGTATGGGGTGATGGGGTGTGGAGGTGGTGGGATGTGGGGGTGGTGTGGATGGGAATAGGGGTTGTGCATGGGGGAGGTGGTGTGTTAGAATTACCTAAACCCACCACCCTACCGTCTCCTCCACCTCCCCACCCCCATACCACCCCTATTCACCCCACATCCACACTACCCCCAACCCACCCCACTTCCCCTTCACCCCAATACGGTAATCTTTCATGGTTTCAGTCACTAAGATCTTTAATTTATATGTCCCAATCCCCAGCTGCACACATAATCGAAGAGAGCTTGTATCTTTCATTACAATGGATAGCCAATTCCTGCGCAACGTAATTTTCATGTCCTTTACAAAAGGTGGCAGTGCTCACTCAAGCATGAAACAATTTCAGACTTTTTGGTGTCATATAAAAGAAGAGACGTTAAGCTTTCAATATATTTAAAAAAATTCAAAAATTCGAAATCATTTTTTATTTGTGGGCCATTTCAAAAGTGTAAAGTTTTTTTTTGAGACACACTGTATATTGCATTAAACACAAAAAATGTAAGAAATTTCATATTCCTACTTTTTTTCTTTGTATTCTATCGTTTTTGCAATTTCTTATGTATTTCTTGGGGGGGGGGGTGCTCCTTTTGTTTTTCATTGTTTTTCGATGAAATATGTTGGTGATACCTATGCGATCACAAACAATGTAAACTTACGTTATTTGAATCAGTAAAATCAAAAATATTCATACATTTATGATTTTTGGCTGAAAACACAATTTGAATTGAAATGTACACAAAATAACGCTTAGAGCAATTAATAGTGCAACATGCATGCACAAAATTATGCCTATAGATCTTTAGAACCGTGTATTCGGGTATCACAAATTTGGTCTGAAAAGATGTGGGAGACTCAGAGGAAAAAGATTGTGAAACATTGCGGTGAGAGCTTTTTGCATTGCGGACATATCACGCAAAACGATGAGGGCCCCGCCCTCAATATTATTTTCCCCAAATTTTATAACTTTCTCAGGGAAGCATTCCCCATGATAATCAACTAACACACTGACTACCCAGTCCCCAATGTTTATGCCAAGGTCATCATCAGAGGTGTCATCCACACTGTTAAGAGTGTCATCTAGATCATCCCTGTCTGTATTCCCCAGAAACTGATACTTCGCGAACAAGCAAATGGTGCTTGCTGATGATGGGAACAACACAGTCAATCCTGTGTGTATTTGGCACAGGTACTGTTGCTTGCCAATATGCTTCGGTTTCCTCTCTGCCTTTCATGACCTCATCAATGTTAATCAATTAGTAATTAATCAATCAGAGATAGTTAGTTGCCATCTTAGATTAGTAAGACAACAAATGAGATGGAATAAAACAAGCAAATGCATTTGGAAAGAAGAAATAAAAAAAATGATATCGTGATGGACGTACAAAAAAACGTGCAGTTGGACGTACAAAAAAGTGTACGTCCAACCGCTCTTTAAATAATTAATAAGAGGTAATTAGGATAGCATTTTATGTTGACTATGTAGAGACCCCAAAGCTTACTTTGCATTGGCATTGTTGCAATTGTTGAGTAATTTGTCTCTCTGAAATATTAAAAAATGTGTTTTTTCGTGATGGACGTACATGACCATACTTGTTATGTAATAAAATGGCAATTAATTAATCAACAGACCATCACACATTAAATTATCATTGCGTGCACGAATAATTGGTTATGATGCAATCATCCACTATGAAGAAGGAATGAAATACACTTGTTCAGTTAAAAAAATACAAGGAAAATAAATTCAAAATATTTAATACCCTTAATATGTGATAAAACTAGAATTTCATTTATGCTATGATAAACTGGGTCATGGTGATATTGGCCTTGGTGATATTAATTTGAAATTTACAAATTTATAAAGTTTAATGTATTGGCTTTAAAATGATATGCAATTATGTTTGTCAAAAGAGTTTGAAATGTTTGCCCCTACATGTACTAGGTTGACACTTTTCCGGAACTGCCCAGATCATTATAAACTATACTGCAATTGATACTGATGAAGAATATGCCGCTTGCATCAATTCCTTGATGGTACATCCTGGTACTGCAAATGGATGTTGTACACAATACGGTGTACATGCATTTCACCGAGTAAAGCACATTCATGAAGAGCATGCTTTCAATGGTATTATGGGTTTCAAATTATCTTCTGCGGCTTTCGTTTGTCTCAGTATATCCTAGTATGCTGCCCACTTTCAGTAGAATGGTTTGGAATCAATCACAAAATGGTTAGTTACATTACTGTTCGGTTACGTTACATGGTTAGTAACGTTACACATTTTACACCATTTTTACACCATGATGCGATGTTCGTACTTGGACTGTTTTAAATTAGGACCTATGTACATGTACATGTATAGGAGCAATTTTGAAAATATTAATATTCTGGGCAGTTGTGTTCTTTCCAGGAAAAACAAAGTTGATTTTTCTTTTGGTTACTTACGTTACATAGAGTCAAAGGGGTAGAGATTTCACAAATTTGTAGTCATAAGCTTTCCCCAAACTACTATTTGACAATTGAATGTGCCTAAACTGAGTATCAGATCTTTTTACAAATATTCACTGATAAGGTGAATATTTTGCACAAATTTTCTGTATTTTTTTTCATCTGAAATAGCAACCACAAAAACTTCACCTTTTCAGACATTTTGGGGAAAGTGATGACAAGTTGAACATTTGGCTGATGTTTTTTGAACATATATTCAACCATAATAAACAAATTTAACCTCAAAAATGTAAATTTCACATTTTTAGTCATGTCCTCTAATTCACGTAATTGCCCATATCGATTTTTAATGATATTTTATTTGTCGGTATTGCCGGTATTGCCATTGAAAAAATATCGCTATATCGACTTTTTCCGATATTCTGTTTTTCTCCGATATTCTCTTCCATATATCGACAAAGTATCAACATCCATTTGCAAGTCATGTTACATTATTCTTTCCTTCCACAATAAATTGCCTCCAAAAGAGATATTTGTTTGAATATTCACGCCAAATTTGCCGTTTGCAGGCTGTTTTCACATGCACACACATGTCGAATGTCGCATCAAAAGTCGCAACTCAATTCTTGCTGACGGAGAGATTTGAGTCTTTTCACTTTCCTGTCACTTACTGTTGAGGGCGTATATCAAGAAGGCGGAAATAGCCGACCACGCAGCTTTGCGATATCATGTTTTTATTGTGCACGCGAGGCTGACATGCGGAGGGAAATTTCTTTTAAAAAGACGTTAATATTCCGTATTTTGGTGAGTCAAGGAATTCATTGTTGTTGATATTTGTTACCAATGATAGTGGTATGTTCTTTAAAAAGAATTTATACGTAGTTTCAACTTGTACATCGTTTCAATAATTATTGACTGATGGTTTAAGTCCTACATATTTTCATCGATGTTGTGCCTGTAGTCCCTATGGCATCAAGTCAACTCGGGCATTTGCTGGAGTCGGCATGCTACCGATATACCGAGTTTTAATAATATTTTTTCAGCGATAACGGTATACCGGAAATTTGTTATACCAACATTCTTTATATTTTACTGGTTAAAATTAATTCATTCTATGATGTTATGATTGCAAAACTAAAGTGTCGCCAACAAATTCCGTCAAAAAAATAAAAATAAAACACAAAAGGAAAAAATAAATAAAAAAATTCAAAGACAATAAAACAGGAAATCAATTTTGATTCCAGATTTTTTTCTAAGTACATTTGTCAAAATTACTAATTAGAGTAGAGACACTGGTTGCATTAACTCTCAATGCCATAAATTACTTTCTCCCCTGGTTGAAGATCTGGAAGGTGTGTGACTCGATGGCGCCTGTTGTAACTCTCGGTTTGCTGAGATCTGTAAGTGTAACGACTGTCACAGTCATGCAGTTCTTTGATATTTGGATATTCTAGATGTAGTTGAACTGGTTGCGACCCGGGGTTGCGACTTGCAACAGTAGAGTAGTACACAACTGATGTCTCATTGGCAATTTTGTGGGCAAATGTGCGTTGAACGATACGCTAACAATGCAAGATACTGATCTTTCACTTTATAACTACACTAGAGGTCTATACTTAAGGATTTTGTTTCACTTTTTGCTAGTTTTTCACTTTGGGATTAGTTCCCCTTACCTGCTTTCTTGTTCAACCGCAGGTCCCGGACAGGTGTGTCCGACGTACAGTCCGACAGTGTTCGCTTAAACTATGTAAGTGTGTAATGAAACTATCAACGGATTCCACTTCCTTCTGTTTTCTCTGATGGAACATATTCAGATATCACATGCATCATGCTTTTTCACCAAATGTTTGTCAAACTCAAAGTCAAACTGGCACTGGAAACGACTGTTTCTGCTGGCAGTGCTGTTAATCACTTAATTTGAATGCAGCAAGAATATCAGACATCGGTTTGATCACAATTGAATAAACCAGGGTATTCACTTGCGCTTCACTTTAAGATTCATACAATTCAGATGCTACTACTAGTCTGAATCTCTCAAATAATCCAAGCCTTCGGCCAGTTGTCATCTCGTTATCTACAAAAACACAATCACTTACGCGAAGACCAATATGTGGGACCGTGGACACAGAATCTACATACATATATCGAGTGTTGCTGGCCGCCGCAAATTCTTCCTTCTTTACCTGAGTGCAGAGCAAAATCCTTTATCTCACAAAGTTCAAATCAATTCCACTACTGTGTAGCGTTTTGACAGCACGTCTAAAATGAAGGGCATAACAAACTGGTCTCCGTCAGTGATTGCGTCTACGGCCGGGCTTAATTCAGAATCAGCTGATTCTGATCGATCCGGTTCACAATCGGTTTACTATCGGATCATCGATTGCGTGCTTGCGCTTGCGATGACGCGTCGTGTATGGAAATTTTGTACCTCTAAATGTGGTAGATAATCTACTCAAATTTGCTCCCCAAGATGGCAAGATTTCTAGGATTTCACATTTTCGTGTTCACAAAAAAATACCCTTTTTTAAAAATATCGAGTACATCGTCGACAAAAAGGACCCTTTTTTAAAAAAATCGCGTACATTTATGTTCGCGAACATACTTTCAAAATACACCCTTTTTTCGCGAAAAAGTGAACGAGCATGCGTACACATGGTCAATATGAGTGACACCACCGGGTGTAGATTACATCATGGGTGACATGTGCGCAGGTTTTAGGCACGATCCCGCGGTCGACGGCCGAGATATCAAGGGGTGGTGGCGGAATCAGGCCCCACCCCCCGCCCCCCGCCCCCCGCCCCCCTCTGATATAGCATTTTACTTTTTAGCCAAAAAAGGCACAATTAGATTAGGGTTAAAGATTCCCTAGTTATATTAAATACAAAACAGAGTCATTATTCATAAAGGTCAATATGGGTCGCTAGTTACAGAGTGTCACTGGGGTAAAATGGGGTAACTGGAACACTTAAGCTTAAATGAGCTCAAAGCAAAGATATTGTAAATATAATTTGGAAAAATATTATGGTACTTTGAATTTTGTACTTTTATATTCAAACCCAGGAAAATTAACAAAGTACGTAATTTGATATTTTAAACCCTAAAAAAATAATACAAATGTGTTCGAAAATCAATTCAGTCAGGTGTCCACTTACCCAAAGGGGATCAAGGTTGGGGTAAACTGGAACCCCGTGTAAACATTACATCATTTACATGTAAATTTGCATAATTTCTAGAATTCGCATATTTATTCCATTTGATTTATTTGCATTATATAAACAAACATTGTCAAATTTTTTTTGACTCCAAGAAATAATTATAGATTAGCATTTATAACCTTAAAATTAGTATTATTTTATCAATTTTTCTCTTTTTTATGCGGTTGGTACAAAACTGACATTATTGATCATTCATGCGCTAGGTAACCCAGTTTTGGTAATGAAACGAAAAGCATCATATGGCGTTGGATAAGTGGCACTCGGTAGTATATGCGAATTTTATCTTGATGAGGAATAATTGTCCGTGTTCCAGTCCCACTTGTTCCAGTTAACCCCAATTTACCCTACATTTCTGATATTGAGAATAG
>JZLH01S0160117.1:2525-16344 GCA_001188425.1 Eucidaris tribuloides
CTGAATTCAAATAGTCTATGAAAGTGCTTCTGTTCAAAGGAAGTCACAATGATTTGATTATTTAAGCAATGCATTTTGAATAATGTGTGCTGTAGTTAGATGAGCACAAGGCTGAATATGTTTCCCACAAAATAATACATAAGTAGAATTAAAGTGTTCTTCATAAAACAGAAGAAGAAGGAGAAGAAGGAGAAGAAGGAGAAGAAGGAGAAGAAGAAGAAGAAGAGAAGAAAGAAGAAGAAGAAGAAAAGAAGGAAGAGAAGAAGAAGAGAAGAGAAGGAAGAAGTGGAGGAGGAGGAGAAGGAAGAGGAGGGGATGGGTAGGATGAGGAGGAGCGAAGATAGAGTAATGATCATTTGGAGAAGTAAACATATGAACCTAAGCATGGATGTGATGAATCAGTGAAAAAATGTTCAAAGAAGCATAAAAAATATCCTTTTCAAACAATTTAATGTGAATTTAATAGAATTATTCTAAAATGTAAATCTGCTTAGAAAAACTAAGACAGTGTCTTCACCTCGGGTTTGAGCTGCGCAGCATACACCCAACTCTCATCACATTCGTGTGAGAAAAACAAAAACATTCCAAAGAAATAGAAATGTATTGTTAAGATGTAATGGGCTAAACAATATGAATGTACATTCTTATGTTTCTTGGATATATCCTATTTATAGGAACAAACAAGCAAAGAATTAAATAAAATGTAATTTTAAATATTTGAGAGTACTGGTACAGAGCACTCGTAACTGTATTTTTTTTTTTTTAAATGGGAAGGAGTTCAGGTCCAAAGAAGCAGTTAGCAGAAACAAATTTGATTTTTGGCCAACACGACAACTCCTTTATAGACGTAACAACCAAATATTTCCAGGGAAATCACGTGGATTTTACAAAAGACTTGTCAAATTAGATGTAAAACCTCTAAATGTGTCAGTATTCCATTTAAATCGTTTCATGATTCGGTACTCTCTTAACCCGTTGCTTACGGGAACCGGATGGCCCCTGTACAAAGTCTATGGGGATTTGTGGAATCTCGTAGTCAACGGGTTAAACATACTGTAGTTGTTGATTGAACGAATTTGCAAATTTTGACTGTTATGCTTAGAAATGCTGAAATATGAACCAAATACACATTTTTTTATTTTTTGTTTTTGTTTTAATTACTGATTCATTACTATAAAGAAATATGCATTTCTTGCTCAAAGATTTTGCAGAAGTGAACACCGACAGTTTGTGTAAATTATAACTGGCTTAATTAATTTTACAGCGTACTGCTCAACATAATATAAATCAAGAATTTAATCATACATTATATGATAGGACCTGTATGAATGAAGAGTGTAGAATAAGAAGTACTAAGTCACATTTTGACGAAATTGAGTTAGTGATTGTTTTGAAGTCGTTACATGCCGGAAAATTTTTTGACAAAATTTTGGTCAAGTTGACCCTTCCCTAGTAGGGGTCAGGGGAGGGGTCAACTGGGGTCAAATTTTTAACCTGGTCTAATATCTTTAAAATGTATCTCAAACTACTCGACTAGTTACAAGGATTAAAACAATTTATCATGTATTTTGTGCATTGTTGATGAGATATGGGTCACTTCTGGTCACAGATCAAATGAGGTCAAATTTAAAACAACGTCCAAATTTGACAAATTGCATATCAAATTGTCCGTCTTACGAAGGACATTCCAAAAATATATACAATTAAATGTTTTTGACATTCATTTATTCAAGAAATGCATTTGTTTTCCTGAGACCCTTGTTTTTTGTAGAAGTACTTTAAAGCCAAAGATTAGTTTTGGGGATTTTTTTGTTACTTGAAAGCTTTATGCCCAAAGGTCATATCACACCAATAGTAACAGATTCTGAATGTCTTTCGTTTTTTTTTATAATTAATTAATGAAAAATCTTGGGGGGGGGGGGAACCCCCGAGAATTTTTCGGTACCCCCAGGATTTTTGACTATATTTTACATTATAGCATCCAATAAGGTGTTAAGGTTATGTGAGTTATACCTCATCTAAAAGAGCAGAGTCCGCTCTTTCTGACGAGGTATAAACTAAACACAATATTGATTATTATTATTGGAAATCGACAAGTGTGACAATGTTTATTTTTGTCCTATATTCATATTTTATTGTGTCAATTACCGTTACCAAGTTTGGATGTACAACTCAAACAATTGTGATCTGTGGACAAATTTGAAAACTTTTTGTCTTTGTTTCTCAAAAGTAGTAGGCCTATTATGTGACTTCAGTACTTCTTATTCCAGTCTTCAAATTAAAATGATACAATTTAAATGTAGGCCTACACAGTTTGTTACAGAGTGGCAAACAGGAAGTTATAAATCTAGATTCAGGAAATATTCAGATTACACATATCACCTCCTAAATAATTTGTAAGTCATTGTACTGCAATGTGGGTGGGAATGATCAATTTAATGCACGAAACAGACACACACATACATCTATGTACACACATAAACAGAGACACAAACACAAACAACCACACACACCACCCCCCCCCACCCCACACACACACAAACACACACACACTGGAAAGAAAAACACCCATAAACACAAACACACATAGTACTATAAACATTTACATTTCAAAAAAAGTAAATAATTATTGAACTACCACAAATGTTACAGACATTGTGTATTTACGACATACACAATAGTACATATTTGCCCTATAGCTATTTGTTATTCCCTTCATAATATGATTATGTGTAGTCACTTATTGAAGAAAGTACATGAAGAACTACACAAAATAAGATTGCACAGACATACATTGTACACACTGTATGATGGACAGACAATATTTTAAGTCGTTCGTTTCGATCAACTTGGACACAACACAAGCATGCTTGAAAACCCGGTTTGTTTTTGATGAAAAATTTGTTGGTGATAATTGGTACTGGCTTGTTTACAACCAATGACTTAGCAGTATGAGACAGACCTGGTATAAAAGTTATTACTTTATTAAACAACAAAAATCATTCTTCTCTTATCCCCCATGTATATATCCATTTTTAATAAAATAGGTGTTATGATAGGATATGATTTGACCAAGATAAAAAGTCAGTTAAATAAACAAGACAAGAAAACGTGATACCACCAACACAAAAAAGGCATTTTAATTTATGAATTGTTAACTTCAAACGGTACTACAAGTAGTTATTGTAGAATAATTGGTATGTCTTTGGTGAAGTAATTTGAGTTCATATAATTACACATTTTACTTTGATCTTCTCAACCTGAAGTAGAACATCCATATTCACCTAAGCAAGTACCGCATAACACAGAAAAACAAAATCTGCATGGCAGTATTGACCACTCTTGATCCAATATTCAAAACTGGCAATGCATTAACAACCATTCTTAAAAACTAGGACAAGTTACACCAGTGCAGAGGTTAAAGAGTTTATCTAAAACAAACAAAACAACAGCCACTCCAGATTCCAAAGAACTTGCCGAAGTACAAGCATGTTTAGTCTTTAAAAAGTTTTTTTTTACCACATGGTGACATTTGCAGAGTAACAGTAACATGAAAATATTGTTATTGCCGAAGTACAAGCATGTTTTAGTCTTTAAAAAGTTTTTTTTTTTACCATATGGTGACATTTGCAGAGTAACAGTAACATGAAAATATTGTTATTTCCCTGACACAGACATTCAATTACAACTGGGTTATAACTTGCTGGGGAAGTGGTGGCCAAATTTTTAACATTCCTTTTGAATTACTTCCCAAAAAGTTCAATCGCACAAACTGAGATGCCATGTCTTGATATATTTTGGACAACTTTGTACAAATTTTTGGGGGTTGTTTAAATCACTTTTTACATAAGATATTTCTGACCTTTTCAATATATATTTTTAATACAGATATATGTACAGTTAACATCCTGATTTCAGGCAAAACATGTATGTATCCTGAAATATGGATTGGGTCCTGAGTAGTGTTGCACGACTCCAGGATTTTGGGGAGTCGACTAGTCGCTGATCAAAAGTCGCGACTCCGACTATTTGCCAACTCTTGGCGCTCAGTTCTGTCGGCATGATCAACAGGCAAAAAGAAGCACTCTACAGCCTATACAATGACTGATCAGTATAGTAAGTTCATGTTGAAAATTATTTTTGAACTTTACATTGTTTGAACTGTGATTATGATCATTCAAAAATTGACATTCTGTCATAGTCCCACACATTGTCATCAATGTTTGGACTGGTTTATATGGCACACATACATGTATGTGATTGCATGGAGTTGATTCTTGCGTTTCTAAAGTCGGAGTCACGACTCCTCAATGATAGTCACGAGTCCACGACTCCGACTTTTTGCGACTTAGTCGTGCAACACTATAGTCCTGAGTGTATGAAAAAAAGAGTACTAAAATGGATTGGATTGAATCACCACTAATGGCCGGTGTGGAAAGTTGAAGAAAGTTAGCTGCCATTATTTTTTACTGCATAAAAAAAAAAAAATCCATGAAAGTTCAATGTGATGGACATTGGTCTTGGGCAGACTGGATAGAACATTTTTCAAAAACTTCTGGTTCTCTACATCTGTGTTTACCTAAAATAAATGAAGTATTTAGTTGCCCGAACAAAATTTTTACTTGCCCAAGCAAACAAAACGCTTGTTTATTTAGAGACAATACATGTACGTTGTTAAAAGTGTTTTTCAACTGGAGTTTATACAAAGTTGAAATATAACGTCTACAAGCTGCTTTCTTAAAGGTTAGTGACATCATTGGGAACACTTGAAAATGCCTCAAGAACCAAAATGAGTTGAAATATATACGCAGCTGTTCACTAGCAGATGTGGATTCCCACCTGGGAGGATTTGTCTGTAATTGTTTACTTAAGAGAATCAAGCATAAACATAGGAGTATCTTATTCCTTTGCCGGGTAGGATAAAAATAAGCCCATAGAGAGCCACACAGCAGGTTCCATGCTACTAGTGATACTGACATTGTTTGTTTTAGAATGAGTGATCGTTTGACTACAAGATTTTCACAGAGAAGCCTTGCATAGTTTACTTGATCTAGAGTAGTATCAGCCCAAGTTTGAGGAGCTACCCCAATGATGTCATTTACCTTTAATTCATAATTGAAAACATTTTTACTTGCCCATTTGGGCAAGAAAAATTAATTTCTCTACATTTTCACTTGCCCAGAAGCAAAATTTACCTGCCCCAGGCAAGCGGGCAAGTGCTATTTTTAAGCCATGCCTATTCATAAATTATGGGCCAGTAAACTTGATTTCCATAAATTTTCACTTGCCCAGAAGCAAAATTTAATTGCCACAGGCAAATGGACAAGTGTTAGTGTTGAGCCCTGCTCATTCATAAATTATAGCTCAAAATTTAGTATTAAAGCTGTTAATCTATAGAATTAAAATATCATTTGGTGCCCACAGTTGATCACGTCACCAAATTAAGTGCAGCTTGGAGCATGGAACATCAAATTACTGTGGAATGTCATGCATCCAATTGTCATTTCTTTAGGTTCGAGCATACATTAACTATTATCCAACAACAGGGCTTAAAATGCCATCAAAGGTCATGACCTTGGATGCCCTAGTGACTGGCCTTGATGCCCCTGTCATTGACCTTGGAAAATTTTTGTATCCTTTTTAAGTTTCCCCATTTGTACTGTAATATACATGTAGGAATGTGCCCTATAATCATAAAGTGACTCTGCCCTAAAATATCAAAATCTAAGGCCTGCAACAAGTTTCCACTCCTTTTATAAAATTTTACACTATGTGTTAATTGCAATTCCTTGTGATAGTCCAAAACCACATGTTGTCATCTACTAAAAGTCTTGATCCAAGACCACACGTCAGATCCTTGGAAGGGAATTGACATGAAGTCCCAGAACTCTGTACACTTTAATCTGTGATGGCAGGTAATCACATTCCTTGACCCAACACACTTCCTGATCTGTACTTTGATACCTGGTTTTTTTAACTTTGGTCCTAAGTAACTTTATTATCACACTGACACTCTAATACACTCTTGAGGGATATATTGTGAGCAAATAAGGTGCATGATTGATTGCACATAAAAAACACTGCCAATAATATAAAGCAATGCAACATTATACCACCAAACCACAAACATGCTGTCATGATGAATAACAATGTAATTTCATAATTCTATCAAGAGTAAAAGTGGATTCTCATTATTGAAAAACACTGATTTCAAATCTTATTATAGCAAAGAAATGTTCCCAGCCCCAATGTTGACATTTTATTTTGTTACTGCTTTAAAACCCTGATATTACAAAATTTTGATATAATATTTAATTTCCTGGTCCCAAGTAAATTTGTTAGACAGTTATTTAATCAGAGTCTGTTGTATGAGATTATGTTAAGTACCTCCCCCCCCCGAAAAAAAAACCAACAACAACATACATACATGTGCAGCCTGCACAAATACACCCACACAGACTCAATGTACACATCACATGCATACATGCAAAAAACAAAACAAAACAAAACAAAACAAAACACACACACACATACATACACAAACACACAAACACAAAACAGGGCAAATTGTACCATTTTTTACATCATCAAATGCACTATTAACTCTTAACGTGCCGGAGGATTTTAACCTCTATGGACTTTACGTGTATTACTTGTCGCAGATCTGCGACTTTGGCACGTTAAGAGTTAAATATGCACACAGAATTTGATGCAAAACCTCTGGGGATCAGGACACACAAAATTTGGAAATTTGATTAAATCTTCCCTTCAGTTTTAATACCTTAAAAAGAATTGGATGACTAACATCATGTTTTTGTTGTTACCTTCAACAAATTTGTAATTTGTAATTATCAGACAGTACAACAAACTGACTTCAATTGCATATCCTGCACAACACAGACATCAGGGAAAATAATGTCACTAACTCACTAATGAGTTCACAAAGATATACATGTACATGCCAATTTGGGCACTTACATACTAAGGATATGCTGGGGGCAATGAGGATCTGGTCAAGACTGAATGTACATGTACTTGGGAAATACATGTATGTCACATCAAGTTAATATTTAACCTCTGTTCTCCTCTTTCTTGGAAATTGTTAACACATAATTGGTAATTGAATTAATGTAAATGATGATCCCCTTCAATGTACTTGGTTATTGATTACTTCAGGGGATTTTTACATGTATATGTTTTCTTTCATCCAGTATGTATGATAATTGAAATAGACAGTAGGGAAGCAACAGGGGTGCTACCTGACAGTTTTGTATGACATGTCAAGGGCTTTTCTGGCCATCACAGTGTTGAATGTTTAACATCAAATATGTTTTGTTCAAGTCATTTCAGGGGCAAATGGATAATGGATATTACTTGGAAAGAGGTGAAACCATACCATCATGAGTGACGAGGGGTCATAAATTAAGGTGGGTTTATAAGATGTAATTTTGATATTGATTTTTTTAAAGTACTAACAGCATTAAAATATGTCTTGTTAACCCATTGTCTGGAAGCTCACTATAGTGCACTCCCATTATAACGAACACTGTCATAACAAAATTCCTGTTAGAACAAATTAAAATTTCAGGTTCCAAATTATTATCTATACTTTCACTGTATAACAAAATTCTGATACAACAAAAGAAAACTGCCAGTCCCAAGGACTTCGTTATAATGGGAGTCGCCTGTCAGTAACCCTTAAATTAAGAGGAGGTTGTTAACGTTGGGAAGAAAATGAAATTAACCATTGTATGAAGGCGCATGCTACGCTAGTATGGGGCTAGTGGTGGGAAGGGGGTGCACAAAACCACTGGAAAGACAGATGCTAACTGTAGGATGAAGGGGTACACTGTGTTTTTCTCAAACTTTTTCTTCCTTTTTTTCCTACCCTTTTTCTTCCTCTTTTCCTCCCCCTTTCCTTCTTTTTGCCTGTTGTTTTTAGGAAGTTTCACTTTCTTCGTTTTCTGAGTCCTCTAATGGATCAGCCATACACACACATCTCTAATAACATTTCCACTACAGTTAAGATGTTAACTTCCAAACATTACAGGGGGATTCCAGGCACAAAGTAAACTGCTTTGCACAGACACAGAAAAATCAGACAAACACATCAGTGAAAGTTTGAGGAATATCAGACACCTATCAATTGTAAGACGCACCCCTCGACCCCCGGGAATGGTGCGTCACTTGTCAAACGTGAGTCGGATTTTCATATACCATGATGCACCTGTGTGTCTCGACTATGACGGACCATTTTCTTACAATGACTGTGCCTAGGCCTAAACGTATACAAACTGACACACCCCTTTCACCATGCTGTGACGGACCAAATGCTTCCAAGACGGTACCCTGCATCATTATTTGTTGGTAAATGACCCACCCATGACGCACCATTCCCGGGGGTCGAGGGGTGCATCTTACAAATGATAGGTGTATAATATTTGTGAATTGTTGACACTAAACTTGTGAATTGATGACACCATCAGAGATTAAAACAAGATTAGCAATGCTGGGACATTCACAAAGGACATCCTTCCATTTGTTTTGTACATGAAATATCACCTAACTTTTCATTATCTTGAATAAATGCCAGGAAACACTTAACAGGGGAAATCATGCAGCTGTGTTAGTCTGAACATAGTAGTATACAGAGATGAAGGAAAGGTTTCTTCAGAAAAAATGTAAATTTAAGTAGCATTTTGTGTACAGAACAAATTGAAGGTCATATATAGACAGAGAGTCTTACATAGAGCAATGCAGTATTGCCAATTTGTAATAATCTCAAGAATTTTCAAAACTGAATCTTATTAAAATCTGCCTAATTTTTCTCAAAATTTCACTGATGTGAGATTCCCTGATTTTTCTGCTTCTATTTAAAGCTGCTTAGCAGCTGTGAGCCTGGAATGCCCCTTTAACATTGCCTCAAGATAACCTGTAAGTCATTCTCAACATTTGAAAGGTGAATAACAATGTATCTCACTTTGAATAATGGCAGTTTAAACCGCCTCTGATCTTTATTTTAAACCCACAGAACCAGGAAAGGAAATCTAGGAAACAAGTGGTTACATTTTTCTCTCTAGTATCTGTGGTTACCGCGGTTACGGGCATTATGAGTGAGTGCTCCTCCGACAGCCAACTTACTTCCTATCTCAAATAATGAGAGGAAATGATATTATGTCATATTTCAATCATCGGTTCTTACTGCCAGCTAAAATAATCTATGAGTAAGTTTCTTGTCCTCCCTTGGGGCAGTTCACCCAGCATCATTTCACAGCAAAAACATACATGTACCACACTGTGTGAGGTACAAGACATTATTTGAACATCAAATGTTGCAATTTACCAATGAAAAAATGTATGCATACTCGCACATTTACAAGACTGCATCCATGTAGCCCAAGTTTAGTTTTGGGGATTTTTTTTTATTTGAAAGCTTTATGCCCAAAAATCATATCCCAGTAATAACAGATTCTGTATGTCTTTAGTTTTTTTTTAAAATTAATTAATGAAAAATCTCGGGTGGGGGGGGGGGTACCCCAAGATTTTCGACTATATTTTACATTATAGCATCCAGAGGGTTAATAAGGTGTTAAGGTTATATGAGTTATACCTCATCAGAAAGAGCAGAACTCTGCTCTTTCAAATGGCAGTTTAACCCCTTGGGGACGACGGGCTTGTACAGAAGCCCAGTACATTGCACATTCAGAGACGACGGGCTTCTACAGAAGCCCAGAACATATGACAAACATTTCGGTCAAACACTGGATAAATGGTAGAGTTTCATTACTTAATGCATCTGTCCCCGAAATTACACATTCTTAAACAGTATAAAATAAGGAAATAAATATTGTGAGAGGAATTTTATCAGAATACATGGGTTTATATTCCCTTCAAAGTCAAACACGTGCAAATTGCGTCGTCTCTCAATGAACAGCAGTGCTGTATAGCATCGAGCCCAAAGGGTTAAACTGCCTCTGATCTTTATGTTAAACCCATGGAACCACAAAAGGAAATCTAGGAAACAAGAGGTTACATTTTTCTCTCGAGTGTCTGTGGTTACCGCGGTTATGGGCATCAGAAAGAGCAAACTCTGCTCTTTCAAATGAGGTATAACTCATGTAACCTTAATACCTTATTAACCCTTTGGATGCTATAATGTAAAATATAGTCGAAAATCTCGGGGGTCGCCCCCCCCGCCCCCCCGAATTTTTCATTTAATTAATTTAAAAAAACCCTAGAGAGAACATTCAGAATCGCTGTTATTTGCTTAGGGATATGATTTTAGGCATAAAGCGTTTCATGAAAAAAATATCTTCCCAAAATAACTATGGGCTTTAATTACAATTTAATAAATATAATAAGCATAATGTTTAATCTAAATGCGTGCCTTATTATGTGGAGGGTTAATTTAAAAGGGTGAGTCATGGGCGAATGTGGCAGCCCCAGAGGAAATGACTCAACTTTGTTGGTTGTCCGGGCAGAAGGGCCCCTAGCATATGTTCCCGGTAGAATAGGACTTGGAGCAGTAATTTTTTTTATGAGAAAAATATTGCAATGATTTGATGATTTGCACTTCACAGCGGACTGACGGAAGGATGGTGAATAAATAGCAGCTAGCTGTTGATTTCATGTGGAAAAGGCCAAATGGTTTTCAGCAGTTAGTAGACAATTTTGTTTGAGGGCACTTCATGAGCTGGGAACGTATCATCGGCGGTTCATTGTGCGAACTGTCGTTATCGCTATAGCACAATACGTTTGATGTGAACCGGCGGAGCGCTCGCGGCGGAGCGACGTCGGCGTTCAAGACAAACGAGTCCGTATCCATCAAGAGCGCGTTCGCTCACCATGGAGGGCGCGGTCATCAAAGCTGTCGTATAGGCAATACGAGGTTCGGATGAAACGCCGGACGATGAGTGCTTCGGGGCCCATCTGCCAGACAATCGCCAACTAGTCTTAAAATACAGGCAGCAGCATTGATGTCCGAATAGTCTAGACCCCAGGGAGAAAACAAATCTAACAACAAACAGTCAGACCTGTCTAGTAGAATCAGCCACCCGCTGAGTGAAACAAATGTGTGCCTTGTATAGACAGGGTGCTGATTATAGAAAGGTTTTTTAAACATGAATTTTTGTCTCCAGGGGAATCAATTTTAGTGGCCACTGTAGAGCAGGGTTGGCTGCTATAGAAGAGTGGCTGCTAACAGGTTTGACTGTATTTTTAGCAACAGCACACGAACTGAATTGTGGGTGGCAGGACTTGTCCCCATTCAATGCATGAAGGGCACTTTAAGCACTTTGAACTCTCACCTGAAGGACAGTAGGATCAGGGTGCTCCTATCGACTGCACAGACTAGTGCAGTAATACGAATCAGGTGACTCGAGCTCCACGTGCAAAGCGTCGGTCGACGCTCATGATCCCGACATGTGCAGCGCCCATCACGGGCATGTCGGCAGTCGCAGTCTTATCGCTGCACGCTGTCAGGGAACCATGGCATGATCAAACGGTAGCTCCTGTGTATAACTCCAGTTAGTCATCTGGGAGAAGGGACACAAATGCAGTCATCATTAATTTGTTATGCATTCAGATCTTAAACATAGAGCACTACAAATTAAAGTGCTTCAGTGTTATTATTCTGACTTTCCAAAACTGCCGTGGCCACACAATAATAATGAATATATTCGCTTTCATTTAAATAGGTGCATATGAATAATAAAGGCGTAAATGAATTACAAATTTTGAGCATAAATTTGATGCTCTACACCATGACTCAATCAGATAATACAAACAGAATCATAAATTGGTTGAGAAATACTTGTTTGAATCAAAGCCCGCCTGGTTTAAAAGCAAAATATTGATTAACATTTGTATAAATGCCACTAATATTTCATGTACCAGTAAGTGGGAAATGATTTTTAAAAACGGTTGTGGTAGAAAAGTTTAGAAGAATTATTACAAGCCCTTGTGAGAAAAATTTTGTGTAAAAACGAGTCAAAAATTATTTTAGGAAAGTAAGAGACAAATGAGCGATTTTCTTTTTGGCGATTTTGATAATTTGTATAATTGATGCAATGAATTTCAAGGAATTCTATCAGTAGCAACAACTGACCATTGAGCCATGACACAGCAATTCGCGCATGACCTATATGGTTACAAGGTAATAGGTGAGATTTGGGACTTTGTCAATGTATACCACACAAGAAATATCAAAGCAATTATATTGTGGAGTTTCATAGAAAGCAGTTCTTATATATGTGGCTCTTGGCCTCTGTCAATTATAAGCCTTCTTTTGTTCATTTCTACAACTTTGACTTTCTAGGAATGTAAGATCACTTTCCTACAGGTTCTGTGACAAAAAGAAATACACATAACAAAACAAAACAAAACAAGTGCTCGGACAAAAGCTGCTTGAACTTTTCATCAAATACAGCCTTTAGATTGTCTACTAGGAACACCAATTATTCTTATAGATACAGTATAAAGCTCTTACAATTCCCCAACAAATGCAACCTGGTCACATTCTCCCAATACTGTATATAACGCATCATACAATTCTTTAGTGGTACCTGGGTTGTCATGTCGCAATGTATTGTTCCTCTTTACAACTTCCAACAAATGCAAGGGCATTCTTTGATCCTGTGTACACAAATTCTTTGATTTCTTTCCAGGTACCCTGGACGTCACACCTCATAGGATGGTCACGCGTCACATTGTTACCAATTCTGACCAATGAGGCAAGAGCACCGAGACAAAACCCAGACATCTGGGGGACCTTTGCATTACTTGGAAGATCAGTCTAATTCCTTGACAATGTTGGTATCACGTACACATTCACAATTCCACGTATGTTAAAGGAATCGTATGACAATGTTCCAGTTTAAAAAATCCAAGCTACATGATTCCTCTTGCTACCAGTGTCTCTGATAAGGTCTAAAAATGAAACAATGAAAAAAATTGCAGTTCAAAACAATCATAAGATGCTTTAAAAAAAGTGAAAATCATTGAGCGACAATTCCAGTTTTCCCCAACAGATTGCTGTGTCGTAGAATTTTCACCCGCTGACAATAATTAATGTGCTGAGTTTTATCTGTATTTTACAGGTGACAGCATAACTGTGTGAAGACCTGAGTTCTAGGGTGTTTATTTGTCCATTCAAACACTGTCAGAATGCGAAGTTTTAAGGCAATGGATCTCTTTTGCATGCCTAAAAATTAACATTGTGTAAATACAATGGCATTTAGAAGAAAATGCCGTCTGGGAACCTTCAGCAAAATATAGGAGATAGAAATTCAGTTTTAGTGGAATTATAGTGACCGTTAGACTCTGATTTCAATTCTTTTCTCGTGAGAATAAAATTCTTACCATAAAACGTACACTAAACGACTATTATTTTTCTTTCGCATTTTTCAAATTCGAAGCAATTACTTCCCCCCAGATTTCACAGACATGCAATTCATCAATAGCCTAAGGGCATGGGTTATCTTTTCCTGGTCTGCGGGGATGTTTGCAAATGAGATCCACTGCCTTTAACATTTTTTTAAATGGGGCTTCCACAATGTTATAGTGTCTTTAAAGTGATAAGCTAACATTGTGAAGCTTCAATTTAAAAAATGTCAAATTTTAATATCTGAACTACATAGTAGTGTTCATATGGACGAATAAACACCCTAGAATAAAAAAGTTTGGAAAGTCACACTGCCAATGGCAAGTTATGCATGAATAAACAATTAAAACTCGGGGCGAGTTTAAATAGCGTAGGTGTACACACAGTAAGTCTATGGGAGAAAATGGGAAGGTGAATCCGATCAACTTATGATTTTCA
>JZLH01S0160119.1:0-15588 GCA_001188425.1 Eucidaris tribuloides
TTACATTTTCGACATATATTTCATAATATCCATTATTTTGTAACTATTTCTTCCCCCACCCTCTAACTGAAACAATTCTGCTTAACACTCCAAGTAACAAATGAACCAATATAAAAAGACATGTATTCCAACAACAAGTCAAGGATTGCAATACAACTCTGTATAGCACAGCAGCAATGGATACAAACAACATTCACTCCTCTTCTTACCTTGCAATAGTCTCTCCACCAAAATCCACAAATCGCTTGTAGACGGTACCATCCCCTTTTATGATGGCTGAAAACAAAGTGCTGTAGGGACCTTTCATCTCTTCATCAAGGTGATCAACTGGAAAACATTGACAAAAAATGAAAGTAATGATTATTACTATCAGATAACATCTGAAGAATGCCAAGAACTATACAATAACTTTAACCCTCAGGGCTCAGAATTGCTGAGATGGTCATTCTATTCAAGGTGGCTTTGTTACTTTCATCTTAAATCATTAGCTATGGGAACCGGATCTGTCCTGTGTTAACTCTATGGGATTTTCAGATTCTTGGAGGTAATGGGTTAAGTTTAAAATTTACCTGCTCGATCATCCTGCTTTTTCATGAGTTACATTGTACAAAAAATTTGTGCACTCATCAAATATGAAGGAACATAGTGTAATCAATACTCTCAAACAGAAACATCATTTCTTGTCATTCTTTGTGACAATGTTGTTTCTAGAAGGCAAAAATCGCTTACCATTCACAAACCGTTATAGCCATAGTCCCGAAAGGGGACAATGGCTGAGACAGTCCGAACCTGATAGTAATGGTTTACTCATTAAATATGAAGGAATATAGTGTAATAAATACTTTCAGATAGAAACATGCCATTCTTTACAGTGACGATATTGTTTCTGGAAGGCAAAAGTCACTTTATACCATTCACAAACTGTTGAGCAATTGTCCCCTGCCAGGAGTCTTTTCCACATCATTCAAATTTCTGCATCTCTCCTGATACCCTTCTGATCGAATTCCATCATTTCATCACACTTTAAAGCCATCTTCTTCTCATGTTCTCCCCATTTTTCCCAAGTAATTTCATTTTTTACCAAGGAGCTATCATCTTCCTTGCCACATCCTCCATCTATCTTAGCTATTTTTCTATTGACAGCATCCATCACAGGCTCTACACCCTTCTCTCAATTCGTCCCTCGTCTTCAAATTTCATGAAGACTCTATTTAATTACTAGATAATACAAGATTTACATGTACAGTGTGTCTCAAAAATAATTGTGTAAGTCAAAAGCGCCCTCTCTGGTAATGAGAATAACATTTTTGTGACGTGACGCTAACATCACCATCAAGGGCATAGTCTTAGCTTTCAAATGCCGTTTGTTCTGTTCAGTTTGCTTGTTTTAATCCTGAGATATCTTCAATTAACAACGAAAAGGTAAAATCACAAATGTGCCACTATACAGTCAATGACAGCATCAGGCTCTCTTTCCGTAAAAGTGACACAATTGTGATTCCACCCTTTTGTTGTTTATAAGATATCTCGAGATCAAAACAATCAATTTGAACAAAACAAACAGCATTTGAAAGCTAAGACTTTGCCCTTGATTTTAACGTAAACATGTGTCACATCAGTATATTTTAATTGTCATGAGGGCACTTTTCATTTGTCCAATTTTTTTGAGATGTGCTGCAGCATGTCTCAAAATATTGTGCAAGTAAAAAGCGCCCTCTTTGGCATTTAGAAAATATTCTTGTGACATGATGCTTACATCAACGTTAAGGGCAAAGTTTCAGCTTTCAAATGCCATTTGTTCTGTTCAATTTGTTTGTTTTAATCTCGAGATATGTTGTAAACAACAAAAGGGTGGAATCACTTGTGTCTTTTACAACGGACTGCAGTGAAAGTGGCACAATTGTGATTTCACCCTTTCTTACTTAAATAAACATATCTCAAGATTGAAACAAGCAATATGAACAAAACTAACATTATTTGAAAGCTAAGACTAAGCTCTTGATGTTGATGTAAGCATAATGTCACAAGAGTATTTTCTAGTTGCCAAAGAGGGCGGTTTTCACTTGCACATTTTTTGGAGACACACTGTACATGCACAATGTAGTGTTTTAAAACATATTTAGAGACATGCACTAGTAACAATAATCTCCTGGAGACATTACCAGACTGTCTGAAAAAGAGAGAAGGCAAACTACAGCGTGTCCCAGAAAAAATGTCCCTCTCATAGAATGCAGAATAATTACCAAAATCAAGTTTTATACTCAATTGAGTTTACATATTTAGAAGGCCCACTTAATTGAGTAGCTTCTGTGAAAATTTCAAAGGTCTCACTTCATTGGTTTTGAATACAGAGGCTCTTATGTAACAGCGGTGCTTTCCAGCCCATTCCAAGTTTGATAAAAAGTAATGCATACCACAGGCATACCATACCTTGTTCTTGTTTTATTTATTAAGTAATTAAAGTCAAATTCATTCACATTTTAAAATGGAAACCAATCAAAGTTCAGTTTCACTAGTCGTGTTTGCTTTCACAGATTGTGTTCTACTAGTCAGAAGTGACCTTAAAACAAAGGTTTGCCCTTCAATGTCCAGCTTGTAAACTTTTAGTGTCCTCCTGCACGTCCTTGCACCTGATTTTCATTCAAGTTGCATGCATTGATGCACTGCAAACTTGGAATGGGATGAAAAGCACTGCTGTTACATAACAGACTGTGTATTCAAAACTAATGAAGCGAAACCAATGAAATTTTCACAAAAGTTAGAAAATAAAATGGGCTTTCTATATCTGAACACTGAAGTCAGAATTACACTTGATTTTGGATTTAATTAAGCAGTCAATCAGAGGGACATTTTTGGGGGACACGCTGTAGATTATCATAACCCAGCAGGCCTTCCCTTTCACATTGGCATAGCCCCAAGGAAAAAGATATAAAATGTAAATACACTATACATTGTGCACATTCATCAAATAATTCAAAGGAATGTCACAGATAAACAAAAAGTAAGGAATTGGATGCCCACGACTGAGGAAGTTATGGGGTAAAGCAAATTTTAGACAGAGTTTCGATGTCACTCACCTTGGGACGTCTTGAGGACTTCCACTGATGTCTCCAGCCATCCACTATCAATGAACAATTTGGGCAACCATGGTAATAGAGGAATGGATGCTGCCAGAACTGAAATGAAGATTAAATAGCTGAATCTTAATCCCAAATCTTTGAACATTATGTGTTAATTTTAGATATGTGGAGTCTACCAATATCATGCAAAAGATTATGCACAAGATAATCATGTAGAGACAAGAGCTTTCCACAGAAATCCCACTTAAAAAACAAACCACTAACAAAACTGAGACGATGAGACCTAAAGCTAAGACAACAAGAACTTAACAAACTGGTCTCAAAACACAGATTGTGACCAGGACCTTCTTTAATTAACACTGATGTACTCAAGATTTCACATCCAAGACTGATATCACAAATCTGGTCTTGAGACTAATCTTAAAGACACAGGCTAACATTGCTGAGTTTCAAATTAAAAAAAAAATTGTCAAACTTTGCTATCTGAGCTACATAGTAGTGTTGAATGGACAAATAAACACCCTAGAATACAAAAGTTTGGAAATTTATGCTGCCACTGGCAAGATATGAATGAATAAACAATTAGTACTCGGGCAAGTACAAAATAACCTAGATCTATACACAGTAAGTCTATGGGAGGGAATGGGCAGGTGAATCAGGTCAACTTACGATTTTCACTTTTTTAAAGCACTAAATCATTTTGAAATACACTTTTTTTCAGGGCTTCATTTTTAGACCTTATCAAAGGCACTGGTAGCATGGTGAATTATCTAGCTCAGATTTTTTAACTGGAAACAATGTTATACATTGCCTTTAACTATATCACTGCCACAAGCTTATCTATTTATTCCTAAATATTAAACAATCAGTAATATTAATAGTCAATTGAATTCTCATAGAATGAAAATGATAAATGTTATACATTCTTCCACTTTCTTTACATGATTACTTTTCATAATAATTTTACTACAAATGGTACAGATGAGTAACAGCCACTTTACACAACTGGTTCTTAAGCATACAACAGTCAAAATAAAACAGGAAATGATTGCTCTAAGGTCACAATAGAGGTCAAGCACACTCTACTCACTCTGCATAGCTAGAAACCATAGTTCAGTGATCTCATCCCAGTACTGCTGTATATCAGGTGATATCTCACAGACGCCATCAGAACCACAAACCAGGATCTTCTTCATGAACTCCAGACATGATTGGATGAACTTCTGGACCAGTGACAATGCCATTTCTGTTTTGAAAAAGGGATATCAAAATACAATATTAGGTATTTGAATAAAGTTAAAGTGATAGGCTAACATTGTGGAGCTTCAATTTAAAAAATTGTCAAACTTTGATATCTGAGCTACATAGTAGTGTTCAAATGGACAAATAAACACCCTAGAATACAAAAGTTTGGAAAGTTACACTGCCAATGGCAAGTTATGCATGAATAAACAATTAAGACTCGGGGCGAATTTTAATAGCCTAGGTGTACACACAGTAAGTGTATGGGAGGAAATGGGCAAGTGAATCTGGTCAACTTACGATTTTCACTTTTTTAAAGCACTAAATAATCATTTTGAAATACAAATTTTTCAGGGATTCATTTTTAGACCTCATCAAAGACACTGGTAGCATGGGGAATCATGAGGCTCAGATTTTTTTAACTGTGGTAAATGTTAGCCAATACCTTTAATGAAATTGTACGCCTTGACTGGCTGTTTGAGTTAAATGCAAGTAACTAAAATCTTGTTTACTAAATTATCATTCATACATATTGCAACAAACAATGTTCGTATATTGATATGTCACATATCTCTGCTATCAACATTGTTTTGTGAGATTATCATATATAACTACTTTCTGTGTGAGTCTGAATGCTCTCAAATCAATAATTATAAATGTAGGCACGCTTTTTCAGATAAACCCAATGGGAAGTAGAAATACAATGAGCAAAGACTTTTCAAATTATTAACTGCGTAAGATCGATACCTCATACATATTAATAAGCTTCTACTACTAAATGCTGAGGTGCTTGGTCTGAATGCTGCCATATGATCATCTAATTGCTCAATTTTTTTTCAATGCCTTATTCAGATTCGATTTTATTGTCCATCATGGAAATTTGGTTTGCTCACATTTCACATAGACATATAACATTTTGACACTTGACATATATTACATGTAGAAATAACAAAAGAAATATACAAATTAGATTACTTTTCAAACATTATTGTGAAAAGACCTGAAAGTTAAGTTTGCATTTTTAGATTTGAGATATGCTAAGAGAGAAGGGGTCACATAGAGTTCATGATTGGTTATACTGGCGGATCGAAAAGGGAATAAAGGAATTTAAAAACCGGTGTGTTATGCAGTTCATCGAGCATAGTCTTTTTCCAGATCGCATTGTTACGTAATTTCTAAAAAGTGGGTGTTGTTCGTCTTGTATGATTTGTTTTACCTCTTGAATGATTTTAGATTCACATTTTTCTCTTAGGTTCTGAATTTCCTCTATTACCTTCCCTGCTTGCTTTGTGATTCTTTCTAGTTTATAAAAGTCTATATGAGACTTCTTATGATATCAGTGATAATCAGTATGTCGTATATCCATATTTCGTAAGACTATACAAAATTCTACTTGTCTGAACACACTATTTCAACATACCAATACTATCTGCCAATATCCTCAGGATTGCTAGTCCAAGGACGGTCTCATAGAATGTCAGAACCACTAACTCAGGTCTCGCAGCTGCAGAAAGTGGATAATATACCGGTGTGTTACAATAATAATACATGTCAAAAGCACTCTAAAAAGCTATTACAAAATAATAATTTATGAATGATTTATTTGATAAGTATTGAGCCACTAATTTTCACACTGTCAGATTTGGGTGTGGCACCTCTGTCAAGCTATTAAATAGTTGTTAACAATCATAACACGACTTAAGTATACTGTAATGTTACTGAAAAAATATATACTAACAACTCAAATTTAGGAACTTAAATAAGTTACTAGTACTACTATTTTTTTGTTTCTTTTAATTAAGGTCATGTTAGGATTGAAATATAAGGTCATCTAATCTTGCAGTTTACCTTTTCAGGTCAATTTGAAAATAAAAGTTTGAATAATATTATTTTAATTACATTCATAACAAACATTGACAATGTTATGATTATAGGTACTTTGAAAGTGAAATTAATTTAGACGACAAAAAGTTGAATCAATGATCAACGGCAATCAAAAACTGTACACTGGATTTATACAACACATCATGGAGATAAATACGAGTATCAATAGCTAGTGAGTAGTATTTTTAATTTTGGTCCATATACACAAATATCAAAAGCAAGAAATCTAGACACTAACTTAAAGATAAGATTTGGTACTTGCAGAACAAAAAAAATACATCAACTGTTTTATAACCAGACTATATTCTGAAAATGTCACTCTAGTAAAGAAGCGAGGATTTGAAAACAAGAGTACACTTTGTTTTAAATAAAACCTCTAGACAAGTCATCATGTTGACAAAGTACTAACACAGAAATATATATGTGGGATAATGTTAACAGCGAATATTGCAATGCTAGGGCCAGCATTGGAAAATTCACCTAGTTAAACTGCCACTCCCACAACTATTTATTACATTTGAAGTGAACTACTCCCACATTATAATGCAATAGTATTATGCTTTCACCTGGAAACCAACAAAATGGGGAACTCTGATGAAAGATTTTCCATCATCAACCAGCACACCAGTCTATCTTTAAAGATGCAAAGCTAACAAAGTCTAGTGTCTAGAAGTGCTAGAATGGTTAGTAAGTATGATAAAGGTGCCTTACCTGCTTGAGGCATGACATTGGCAATGAGACCCAGGAGTTCAGTAAAGACGGCATGCGTCTTGACAACGTCTTGGTCTTGGAGGGCGATGTTGAGAAAGATGCTGCTCAGGGAGACTAACGCTTCCTACAAATAAAAACACAGGCAATCTAACATGTAATGATGTTATACCTGGACTTGGAAAAGAGTGATATGATATCATAACAATATGAAAATGGTTGTGCATGCATGCAGCAAAGACCCATATATGACTGCCAAGCGCAAAACCCACAAAAAGTAGGCCAAAATGAATTTTCATGTTTCTACAAAGTTTCAAAGAATAAGCTCTAAGCTTTAAAATGATGTATAACTTTTTTAAGTTGGACCATTCTAACCCCTTCAAAAAGTGATTGAAATAGAGAGAGTTGGTGCAGTTTCACAGAATAGGAGAAAACATGATTTAGATTAGGTTCACTCAGTTGCACAAGCACCTGTCCAAAAAATATGGTCCACATCTCAATTTTGGTTTTGTTTAAAGCCACCAAATTTTAACAGTAGGTAGGAGAAAGATCACTCTTTTAGATAAGACAAACTTTAAGAATTGGAGTTGGTCAACCCATATGACATATTTTAGTTTATTACAGAGAATCATAATCAGCCACTTTTGGTGGGTTTGGAGCTGGGCAGTCACATATTATGTATATATCTGAATTATTGTTGTAAGACATGCTTGATTGTATTGAAAATGAACTTCTTTTATTTGTCAGGAATCAAGACCTTTGCTGTCCATAGCATTTGATAATCATAATAATCTTAATCACATTATGACACATCTACTGCCATCTCTGTTCATTATCATTAAATGAAAGGAATTAATCTCTGTTCATGTTGAACATATTTGCAGACTTTTAAAGCTTGCATATTTTAGTTGTACGGCACAATGCTGAACTTGATGAATTGAAGAAAAAAATGGATAGAATTCATGAATTAAACTGACTTTTCAGCACAAATTGTTTACACACCTAACTTTTCATTGTCCACACCTTCCTCAGAAATTCTGAATTGTGCTGAAAGCCAGTTTGCTTCCACTGCAGATGATTTGATTTCAATGTAACATGCATTATCCATGCACTCTAGCCCAAGATACTAATTCTTAGTCTCCAATGGGTTAATTCACATACATCTCCAGCATGTATATTAATCTTTATTCAAACATAAACAGAATTAAGCGTAATTGGTCCATGTCAAAATACTCTACTTTTGAGCCATTACTAACAAAGCACTAGCACCACCAACATTACAAACATACTAGAAAACTGTCAATTGACGTAGCGCTCATCCGGCATCTCGCAACATCATATATCCGAAATTTTCATGTGGTACAATTTTACACTGGTGGAAAAGAATTAAAAATTTGATGTCGCGGAAGGAACATGAATATAAAAAAATTCGAGTGAGAAAAATATTAGTTTCATGCCCTGGATAGGGACCATGAAAAAAAAATAAAATTAGATAATATAAAAAAAATAATAGATTACTACATGAATTCTCATATGCATTGCATCCCCGGATCCCTTCCGGCGGCCTCCATACTGATTTTTGTTGTTGGAAAAAAGCACAATTTGAAGTGAAGCCAAATTTAATAGGTAGCTTGATATGAATAAGAACTGAAATAAAATTCTCATGTATTTTTGGAATAAATTGCATAAATTACCATAATTATTAATGCGAGGAACAGTTAAAATTCCTGGGCTAGAATTTAGTGTACCAAGCTTAGCCTCTACCAGATAAAGCAAACATAAATCAAAATCTCGGCTGAGAAATGATGAGAAGAAATCATTTTTTTTTTGTATTTTTTGTGATTTTGAAAATTTGCATAATTTGCATAATTGATTAATTTAATTTGCAATAATTCATTATTTGCACAATTTTTGTTAGAAGTCTTGAAGCCCTACCTAGCCTATCAGGATTCAAAACAAACAGAATGAAAATCGGTCAAGAAATGTTGATGAAAGAAAAGCAATTTCTTAGTTATTTGGATTAATTTTGCATAACATTTACCATAATTAATTAATGGAGTATAATTTCAAAATTCTGTGGTAGCAAGTTTTAATGTGCCATAACTCAGCCCTACCAAATAAAGTAATGGCACAATTAGAAATTTGCGTTGAGAATGAAGGAGAAGAAGCATTTTTTGTGTGATTTCGAAATTGCATGAAATTTGCATAATTGTTAAATTTTTAAATTTGACATAATTGTTAACTTTCCAAAATTTTTGCCCAGAAGTCTTGAAGCGGCCCCACCTAGCCGCTATCAGATCAAACAAACAGAATGAAATCGGTCAAGCAAATGTGGGAAAATGAAGCAATTTTTGTTTATTTGGGTCCGGATAAATTTCATTAAATTAGCCGAATAATTAAATCAATGGAAGTATAATTTCAAAATTCTGTGTAGCAAGTTTAATGTGCATAACTGCAGCCCTACCAAATAAAGCAATCAAAATCAAAAATCGCGTTTGCAGAGTAATGATGAGAAGCAAGCATTTTTTTGTGATTTCGATATAAATTTGCATAAATTAAAAATATAATGAATTTCACGATCTGTGTAGATATTTTAAAATCCCCCACCTAGCCCTAATCATTATGAAACAATCAGAATCAAAATGCGTTGAGAATGACGAGGAAGAAGCAATTTTCAAACTTTGGACGGACGGACGTGACGGACGGACGGACGCCGGAACGCCACGCCATGGCATAAGCTCATCGGGCCCTTTCGGGCCGGATGAGCTAAAAATGTGTCAGTTAAAAAGCACGCCGTCTTTAGCAACTATGAAAAGAACTTGATGACATGCTGCTTACATCACAGTAAGGACATTGTCTTAAGCTAATAACAACTAGAAACGTCAATGAACGTAGCGGTCATCGGCATCTCGCAACCATCATAATATCCGAAAATTCAAATGTTGGCTTACAATTTTATAGCTGGTGAAAAGATAAAATTTGATGGTCGCGGAAGGGAGCATGAAAAAAAAAAAATAATATATATATAAAAAAATAAAAATAACTACATGAATTATATACCTGATTAGCATCCGGATCCCTTCCGGGCTCCATACTGAATTTTTGTTGTTGAAAAAAAGACACATTTGAAAAGTGCGACCAAATTAATCAGGTACTTTGATATGAATAAGAACTGAAAATAAATTTCTGTTATTTTTGGATATAAAAATTTGCATAAATTACCAATAATATAATTAATGGAGCAACAGTTAAAATTCTGGGTAGAAGCTTTAGTGTATCAAGGCTTAGCTCTACCAGATTAAAGGCAAACTAATCAACAATATTGGTTGAGAATCGAAATGAGAAGAAGCATTTTTTTTAAATTTTATTTTGTGATTTTGAATAAATTTGCATAAATTTGCAATAATTGATTAATTTTAAATTTTGCCATAATTGAATTAATTTCACAATTTTGTGTAGAAGTCTTGAAGCCCCTACCTAAGCCCTATCAGATCAAACAAGAGAGCAGATGAAATCGGTGCAGAAATGTGAGAGAAGAAGCAATTTTTGGTTATTTTTGGATTAATTTGCATAAATTACCATAATTAATTAATGGAGTATAATTTCAAAATTCTGTGTACAAGTTTAATGTGCATAACTCAGCCCTACCAAATAAAGCAATCAAAATCAAAATCGATTGAGAAATGAAGGAGAAGAAGCATTTTTTGTGATTTCAAATAAATTTGCATAAATTAAAAAATATAATGAATTTCACGATTCTGTGTAGAAGTTTTAAATCCCCCACCTAGCCCTATCATATGAAACAATCAGAATCAAAATCGGTTGAGAAATGACGAAGAAGAAGCATTTTCAAAACTGTGGGCCGGATGAGCTAAAAAGGTAAAATCGTCATTCTGCCACTTTTACAGTCAAAGATAGCGTCAGGCCCTCTTTCCTAGTAAAAATGGCACAGTTGATTTTGCGCATTTGTGGTAAACTTAACATATCTTGAGATTAAAATAAGCAAATTGAACAGAACAAATGGCATTTCAAAGCTAAGACTGTACTCTTGACGTTGATGTAATCATCATGTCACAAAAGTATTTTCTAATTGTCAAAGAGGACACTTTTCACTTGCACATTTTTTTTTGTACATGCTGTAAAATACTATTGGTTTTGAAGGCATCACCTCTGATTCTTTCCTCTTCAGTTCATTCAGCAGTCTCCAGTGGTAGGCAAAGTACTCTAGGAGGAGCTCAAACCCCTTGCTCTCTGAGAGGATCCTCCTCGGCTCCTCCTCTGCAGTCAGGTGACACAGGGCTGGGAGCAGGAGACGGAGCAAGTCCTTGGGAGGCTTGCTGACTATCTTGGTATCTGGTATCACTGCAGAGGTGGATGGGATGGAGGAGGACGGGGAGGAGGAGGAGCTGGTGGTTGGTGTCTCGGAGACGAAGCTCTGGGCTGGTAGAGCTGATGATGATGATGATGATGGAGTTGATGAGGATGATGTGGATGGAGATGTACATGTTGTTGCCTGAGCCGCTTCTTTGTAGGATTTTTGGCTGCATGAGAAGACAAGAATGAGTTTCAGTGGAGGTGTTGTGTCTGAATGGGTAAGGACATGGCTTCCCGATCACGAGATCCCAGTTTGAATCCTGCCGTGTTTGGCGTTTGTGTCCTTGGGTAAGACACTGTATCTGCATTACTTCTCTCCACCCAAGAGTATAAATGTGTACCTGGTAGGGTGAAAATGTCCTTGTTTGTCTGGCTTGATGTGCCTCCTTGGCAGCTCAACTAGGAATACTCCCCAGGGTTTGAAAATGGATCACATCTTTGTACAGGTTAGAACTGTATCCCAGTGACATAGTAATAATATCCAAGTGCATTGAGACTGATCTAATCCGTATGATGCGCAACATAAGAATGGACTATTATTATTATTACTTGAATGGGAACTATTGAAGGGAATATCATTGTCAAAAATAACATTAGCACTCCCATGATCATCATCACTATTATCATCAGGAGACGACATAGATCACGATCATTTGTGACCCGTCACGCCGAAAGGAGCCACAAGTCGATTTTCGGAGCTTTTACCGCGTCACAAAAATCTAGTTTACGAGAAAACCGCTGTCAAAGTGCAGCGTCCGTTCAAAACGCGAAACTGCGATTGCGCTGAAATTCTGATAAAACTGAGGGTAAAAACTCCCTAGCAACAGTGCGTTTGCATTGCTCATCATTCTTGAAATTTTGCATTTGGAAATTATAGGTTTCTAGTAAGTGCTGTTTTCAGTTTGAACGAATTTGGTAAGATTTTAATGCTCGTTTGGTGTTTACCAAAAACACATTGGGTTCTTAACCATCTGCGTTATTGCCGCTTGGTGCATGTACCTTGCGAGGCGGGTCACAGGTGACCATGGATGCCAGACACTTGGGGGGCCTTAGGGTGAGAGATTTGACACAATAAATTTCCACAAGTAGTAATTGCTTGTAAGTCGATTGCAAAGTTTGGGATTAAATAAACTGAGATTCTCAAGGGAAACAATAGCTTCTTATTGTCTGCTATATCGCTATTCAATTGATGAATAACTGCGCCAGCAGTCCAGAGCACGCGCAAGAATTAGGGCCCCCTATAATTAACACGCCGACAGACATGACAGGGACCCGCTTTGCATAGTTATGATTTTGTCCTCTTTGACGGTCCCACGCGTTTAAGTGCCTATTCAACTAGATTGAACCAGCTTTTATGCATCCGTAACAAAAGAACAAAAGAACCTGTGAAAGTTTTGATTGATTGTGCACATACTCGGTGTACTTGTGGGGATTACAAATTACATGGATAATGAAAACGTGCATGTCTTAACTTTAAACCCATCAGGTTACAAATTCTCTGGCACAGCGAATACCTTCTCACGCTGCATCGGCATTTGTAGTTACTCTGTTGATTTATATTGACGCAAAATGCAAAATATTGTGAATCTAATGTTTGCAGAGTAAAATGTCGAAAAAATCGGAAACTGCAAACAAATCAAGAATATCCAACAAATCAAGTTCAAGTTAAGGATAGCTTGTCAGTTTGCACGTTCAGAAAAAATGGAATTACATCAATCACGATATGTCATGTGACATAGCTCAGCCAATGAGCAGCCGTCTTGCGTTGCTAGGGGCGCGGCCTAACTGACTCGGATTTTTTGTGTGTTTTTTTCGCATGGTTGAATGGAATGCTTTCAGAAAAACATAAATATTACCCCTTTCCCGTGAATATTTTGATCTGAAACTTTCACAGGACATTAGGGAGACTTTGAAAATTTGATTTCAGTAAAAAAATAATTTTGACAAATTTGACCTGTTCCGACAATTTTGCTTATTTTCTCTAAACCGCCCGTTGCGACTTGTGGCTCCTTTAGGCATGACGGGTCACATTTAATTCACAAAATTCTTATGAGAGTAGTAGTCAAACCAGACGTTTCAAGGCCAATGGTACCCCAAAACACTACAATTCCATATGGTTTGGACATGTGCTTTGAATATTTTCCCATGGCTAAGGAGGGAATTTCTGGCCTAAGAGCCTTCATTTTTCTTTCATTGTTTTGCTTACACCTCTGGAAGAAGGAGAGAACACTCACCAGATTTTCAGTAGGAATGGCAGGAGTTTGTACACTTCTTGTCTCAAGGCTGTAGTCTCCTCCGCCAGCCACACTGTTAAAACATGCACAGTTGCTCTCATCAGTAGATTAGTCACCTGAAAAGTAATCAAGCAGTTAAGAGGCTGGTAGAACAAGAAAACACTGTAAGTGAAGTACAGTATGCCAAAATGCCCTTTACCGTTCAGTTAATGCATTTAACGCAATGCACCCTGCAGAAGGGCCTTAGCATATGTTCCTGGCAGAAGGGCCTAAACAGTAACTTTCTCTAATTTGAGAAATATTGCCTTATTTGATATTTGTACTTAACAGACTGATAGAAGGATCTAAATATATCACACTATTTTGATTTCATGTGGAAACAAGAGCCCCGGGGGGCACGACGCTCACCTGAGGTCTCGCAAACTCTCTATGGTACCCATAGAAAAAACATACGTAGCCAATGAACCAGTTGGAAAACTTTGCATCCCCTTGCCATATATCTGATTTTGCCAAGTTAAATCAAATTCTAACATCCGTTTTTATCAGAACAAGGCACGCCCTAGTATCTTAATATGTGACCTTTGACCTACTTATGTGACCTTGACCCCAATTTAACATTGAAGTCACTATACATGTAGCATCTACCATCTAAGTTAGTCACAAATGGGCCAATACCAACCAAAGAAGAAACTGGCAAGGTATATTCTATCATTTGACTTCATTTGACCTTTGACCTACATATGTGACCTTTGACCCCCAAATAACATTGAGGTCCCTGTTGCGCATCTACCACCTAAGTTTGGTTACAAATGGGCTTGTGGTTAGAAAGTTACCTAGTTTGGGCCCTTATGGGTCCTGTCCCCTGGGTCCCCCAGGGGGGCCTGGTGTACCATTCCAGGAACCCTCTATCCCCTCCCCCTGAGGGTCATTCCCACCAAGTTTGGTCTAAATCCATTGGTGAATGTGAATTATTCCCATAGGGCCCTACCCCATCGCCCCAAACTTTTGCCCCCCCCCCCCCCTTAGGGGCCAAAAGGGCCATCCTGGGGATTGTTCATGTAGGAAACAATAATTCAGCACATATAGAGGTATCTACACACAAAAGTGCCTTAACTATAACTATTTCTGATCTAGAGAGAGAGATGCTTTGAAAACTACCTACTTTTGGCCCCTTTAGCGGCTGCCCCTGGCCCCCAGGGGGCCAGCGTGTACCATTTGAGAACCCTTGAATCCCCACCCCTAAGGGCTCAATTCCTGCAAAGTTGGGCCAAAATCAATCATGCATTTGAAGAAGAAGCTGAAAATGTGTAAAAGTTTACGCCGAACGAACGGACAGGAGCGAAAAGCGATCGGCAATAGCTCACTTGAGACTTCGCTCAAAGGTGAGCTAAAAACAAATGATTTTCAAATTGAAGGGCATTTAGTGTGTTAAGGCCCTTCTGCCGGCCATAGATGACGAAAGTACTTACTCTCCCAATGTCTGTATTATGTTCTAAATGCCAGGGTAAATCCAAATATTAAAAAGCATTACCATGATCGCTGAGAAGTAAAAATGGACTAGAAGACCAAAATAGTGAATCATATACTAATGAATACACCGAGCGGAGTGTATCTCAGTGGCCGAGAAGGATCTGTCTTGATTTTGTTTACAGAGAAACAAGCATCCATTTCCAGTAAACTGAATGTACTCCTAGTACAAAAGAAATTGATCCATACAACAGCTACACAAACAAAGTAGGCTTTCCTCACGTCCCCATTGCTATTGGCCTTCAAGAAGTAAAGAATATTTGAGAGTCAAAATTATCACTAATGGTTCAATAGGTCAAAGTTAGACACACTGGTCCTTACTTGTTCCCTCATCAATCGCTTGACAGCAGTTCATGTGACATGACAGCGCCAAATGCTCACGTCATGGCTAATGAAGCTGATGACCTGCTGACGATCTAGTTCTAGCTAACGACGGGCTAACGACGGGCCGCACAATGTCAATACTGTATGCTGACTTCTAGCAGGTGTAAACGATGTAGCACCTGATCGCCTGTTGATGTGATCTAAATGAGAAACCC
>JZLH01S0160132.1:17075-29200 GCA_001188425.1 Eucidaris tribuloides
TGCCAATTTATTTCTGTTCATTCTGATTTGCCGTCAATCCTGAGATACAAATGAATTTTTCGTGCAATGACGAAAAATCGTTTTTGTTCGCACTATACCTTGTTTATTATGTATGTAGATCTTGCACGTTGTATTAAGCTATTTTGAAAAGAAAGCTTAAATGGCGTGGAAATATCGTGAAATTGTTCTGTCATCAGCCGATAGGAACAGCATAGTCGAGAGGCACTTGTGAGGTTTATTTTTTGTTGTTCTTTACTTCCAGAAGATAAGTGATAAACCTGTACAGTGAACAAAGGGGGAATGACAAGTTGTGTGTGCAGACATGAAGACAAAAGGTGAAGTGTTCGGAAATGGCATAGGTGCACGGAGGCGAGCGGTGCATCCTTTGACAATCATAAGGAGTTAGAGTTTAATGCTGTTGTGAACATTCAAGGAAAGCCAGCTTGAGGTAGGAGTGATGAGGCGTAGATTTACAAAGGATAATGTTTCTGTAGGGGTGTGCTGGTTCATGATGTTTCCATATTTTTAATTGCTAGATGTAGTTATTCATAGTATTGTTATTTAATACATGTCGGGTTGTAAAGAGTGGTTGATGTTGGATTCGTTCGACCACCAACTAGCAAAAAGGGTTTGGAGCAAACGCGAGGTTTTGTCATGACTGCAAAAGAGATAAGCAGTAATTTTAATTTAGTATAAAGTAAGAGTGGACATGAAAGTTCCTTTTCATGAAAGACAATTTTATTTGCTTTAATATGATACCAAGATAACATGCGCTCTTGAGGAAAAAAGAAATGTACTGTGTAAATAATTTTCTTCCAAAGGTGTGCGGACCATGGTTGTTTCGAGGAACACGTGTTAGTTTTGTTAATTTTCTTTATTATGGTAAGAAGATAATCAGTTTAGCAACGAATGCGATGGGGGTGGTGTCTTCGTTTCGGCTTTGTTTAAGTCAGTTTGTTTGATTGTTATTTCGGTCAGAATGGGTGGTATTGTGGATGGTAGTGATGGTATTGTTGAAGTATGTATGTTGAGTTACTTATATTTGTGGATTTGTTTCGATATACCTATGGAATGGAGAGGTTGAAAAGTCAAAATCAAATTTCAGTCAGATCAATGAAGTAACAATTCGAGTCACATGTTCAGAGAATATTTATCATGATCACAAAAACTGAACGGCTTACCGTATTTCTGCTTCCAGGCCAGTGCGTTATGTTATCATTTGCGCGGTCACGCGGAGTTTTCCTCGCGAAGAGTAGCAGAGAATTTTCAGGAAAAAGAAGATACGCACGAAACAATCGGGCTGTCCGTAACAGAAGATTCAGGCTGTAGGTTGAGGATACAGGGGTAAGAGCTGGCGGAAGAAATGAGTGTGGTGTTGTTGCAAATGTAACTAAAGTTGTATGCTTCGGCAGGAAGCAAGCTGGTAGGTCGGTATCGAGGATCGTTCGATCGAGGCATCGGTAGAGTTGGGCAGTGGAGAATGTCGAGGAGTTAGGGGATATTAGAATCCAGATCATCCCTAGTAAAGAAAGAAGAACTAGGTATGAATATCAACAATTATGGTATCGCTAGTTAGAGATCATTTCGATCAAGTCAAGACTGTCTTATTCAATATTCACAAAGTTGGTGACAGATGTCTGGACAGTCGATGCCATCAAGAAGTTCAACAACACAAAGAACACAGCAACACAACACAACACAGCGGACAACACTCACACACACATCACACACACACACACAGCACGGAAACACACAACAACAACGACAACACCGACACACACCACCCACACACGTACACACACAGGCACAGGACAGACAGCGGAGCACTTCAAAAGCACCAACATTGTGTGAAAATGAAAGTGTTGGATTTTTTTTTCAGGAATTCAATTCATTGGTTCAATTCATTCATTAAATTTGTCAGAGGCACTTTCATAGCAGAAAAGAATGGATAAACGAGGGGTTGGTAAATATGGCAGTTGCCAACAGACCACTACGATTACATGATTACATAGAGTGGTAGAACGAGTAGATGAAGACAGTGGGAAAGGAATCGAAGTGGACTGTATATACAAAAGTGTTTGGAATCGACAGGAAGGGCACATAAAGATTTAATATTTAGGAGGGGCGAAATAAAAAAAAACACGCACTAAAATCCAGTATTTTCAGTACTTTGAAAACAAACAGGGGCGGCGCGTCCGTGTAAACTGCGTTTCCGTTTGATAACTTATGACTTAAGTATTTTTATTCCACATTTGGCTAGCTGTCAAGTTACGTTCATTGTTAACATTAATATTACCATAATACAGTGGTGACACGGGATTTAAATGCGGTGGTGGGAGGAAGGGGCGCAAGAACGGGGGTTCAAGATGTATTGGGCGTAAACTTTTTCGCGTGATTGGGTGGGGTTCCAGCGGGGCGAGGCCATGGTATATCTTTCGAGTTGTGTTTTGAGGTGAATTCGTGGTGGCCTAGTGTTGATTTGCGAGATGCATGGCGCTGGTAAGTGACCTTCTGCTGCATGCACTGTCACTGATTTCATGGTTGCGACAGATTACGGCCTTCAGTACTATTGTACGGATCCGTAAATGTTAGTGACTTTTCGAGTTCTCAAGACTCCCACAGCAGTTTGTTTTATAGCAGCAATCTATTATTAGAAAACAGCACCAAAACCTGACGCAACTGACGCATTTTTCGAGGTTTAGCCGGAAGAGGCATGGCGTGAACATTTTTTTAAAAATCGCCGTAGGCGTGGCGACCGTGCCGTTGCTGGTTACGTTACATTACGTAACTGGAGACAGTGGTTCTATCACTCGGGCCTTCGGCTGTAGATAAAAAGATCGCAGCGTTACCGGTTCTCATTGGCTATTCGGTGTGTGTATTTATGCGAAACAGTTGGAAACTATAATTAAAATTCGCGGCTCGCTCGAACTACAGTCACACAACAGTCATACAACAGGTTAAAACTTTTGCTTTTTGCTTTCGCAGATCTAAGCTTTTTGGTGTGCGGTGTAAAATGTGTTTGGTCGACCGGTGCCGACAGTGCTATGGTGTGAGGGCCAAGGCATAGGGCCTATCATAGGGGATGACAATGTGGTTGTTGTGTAGTAGGCTTGCTGTGTGGTAGCATGTGTAACCCAGGGAGCTCCGAGCCGCAGGGCGGGAGTCTTGGTTTGATGTGATGTGTTGTGTCATCACCTGTTCCGAAAGGTGGAAGGGCTCTCAGGTGGTTGTGGTGGCGTGGGAAGGAGGGGCAAGAAGGTAAATGTCAGGGGTGGATGTAACAGGGGTGCTGGGGAGGGAGGTTGGTTCCCTTCCATTGTGGAGTGGGGAACGGTGTGGGGGAGGGGTTGCTAGGGGCTGCTAGCAGGCGGTGCAACAAGGAAATTGTGGGGAGGCGGTTGCTTAGAGACTGCTAGCTAAGGACAGCGGTAAGTCTAGGGGCGGCTGAAACAGGGATTTTTTTTGGTGGCGGAAGGCGATTGTTAGGGACATGCTAGCAAGGACAGCTAAGGTAAAAGTCGAGTCGGTGCAAATCAGGGGTTGGGCTGGGGAGGAGGGGTGGTTGCATCCCCGTTTGTTGATTGGGAAAGGGTTTGTTAGGGCGGGTTTGCTCCCTCCTGAATGGAAGCGTTAATATCGGAACAGGATCCACAAAACATATGAGGTTTAGTTGTTGGTGGGCGGGGGAAGGGTGATGCTTTAGGGATAGTCTTATTGGGATAGTGGGCTCTTTGTTGGAAAACGACCACAAACATTCAGTGTGGTTTGTGGCTTGGGGCGCGGGAAGGATGCTAGCAAGGACAGGTAAAGTAAGGGGGCTGGTCTGCCAAGGGCAATGGCTGGGGGAGGGATCTGGTCCGAGGACTGGTGGGTTGGTGCCACCCCCATTTGTGAGTTGGGGAAGGGGTGGGGAGGGGTTTGTTAGGGGACTGATAGACAAGACTGTTAAGTAGGGCGGGTGCAACAGGGTGGTGGCGGAAGGGGGGTGGGGAAGGGTTGCTTAGAGGACTGATAGCAAGACAGGTAAAGTCGGGGGGCGGGGCGTTGCAAGAGAGGCGTGGGTGGGGGGAAGGGGGTGAGGAAGGGGTGGTGGAAGGGGTTGTTAGGGACTGTGCAAGGAAAGGTAAATTCGGGCGGTGCAACAGCAGATGGATGGGCGGAGTGGTGAGAGGGGGTGGTTGCATATCCGCCCCATTGTGGTGGGAAAGGGGGTGGGGAAAGGGTGGTGAGGGAAAGTGGGTTTGCTTAGGGGGCGTGTTTCTCCCTCCGCGTCGAATGAGCCTTAATTCGGAACACATCCACAAAATTTAGGTAGGTTTGTGCAGTGGCTAGGGGGAAGGGTGATTCTTAGGATGTAGAAAGACAGGCTTAAAGTAGGCGGCGCTTGACCAAGGGGTAGGGATGCTTAGGGGTGGTTGCCTCACCCCCTTCCCCTCCCCGGTCTCTCACACTGAAATCATGTTGTTTTCTTTCATTGAATTTTGGCTTGGTGGCGCGCACCCGTTGTGTAAGTGGGATCATATGGCACAACACGGGCGGAGTTGGGATGTCCAATATTTCGTGTGCCCCATGGTGCCCCACAAAATTATTGAAGAAGCTTACTAAAAGCGGGGGGTGTGGGGCTGGTGTCATTCGTAAAATTCATGCGTTTTTTTTTGCGTAAAGACCATTGTGTTTGAAATGTCAAGTACTACGAAACGTAAATGTTGGATTTTCCTTAGCAATTAAGAGGGCAACTTACGAGGAGGGATTAAACGTTAATAAGGGGCTGGGGAGGGAGGTTGGCGCAGATTTTGGCCGATAGTTCTGGAGAGTGGGAGGAGTATGGGGCGATCCCCCGCCCAAAAAAAAATAAAAAAAAAATGACTTCCAGTGAAGTAGAGTGGCGTGGTGCAGTTCATCGGCGCCGAAGCGCCGATGAAGCTAGTACAATATTATTGGCCTAAATGCAGCACAAATACATTTAATCATCCATTCAAAAACAACGAATATTATTTTGATAGGGGTTACTGTTTGCACACAATCAATAAATAATAAACCTTCCATAATGCTAAGTATCTAATAAGGTCTTCTTTACTTTCATTGGTCCAAATTTAATTGGAATATTTTAATATATCCAGATCAGTGAATTAACAAAGTGTGTTTTAACTAACTGTGGTTAACAAACAGAAACGACCCCAAATGAATCAAAATTCGATTTCTAAGCCACTTATATAATAAAAAAGTCATCAGAACATACATCAACTTAACATGTTCGAGTCCGTCTGGTGGGGGTTGTTCCTTCGTGTGGGAGTGGTTGTCTGTATGGGGGAGCTGGTTCTCTGGTTACTTGTCCAGTAGGAGTCGTCACTGTGGGCGATTTGTCGGGGGGGGGGGGGTATGTCTTTTGGGAATTGTCTGGAGAAGTCCTTGGTGGGCGAGTTGCTTCGGTGAGGGGGGGGGGGGCTGTTTTCTGGGAGGATGTTTTGTCCGTTGGAGTGCTTCCTTAGTTAGAATGATGTCATTTGGGGAGATGTACTTTGGGACGTTGGTTCGAGGGGGAAGCTGTTCTTTGGAGATTGTCAGGTCGGGAGTATGATCTGGGGCAAGTTCCCTTTGGATAGAGTTGTCATGTGGGAGTGTCCGCTTGTTCTCGTTCTTCTGCGCGTGATGTTAGTCCTTGGGCGAGCATGTTCTTCAGGGGAGGTTGTCCATTGGGGTTCGTCTGGCGAGTTGTCTGGGGGGGTATATTTCATGTGGGATGTTGGTCTTGGAGGGAAAAGTGGTTGGTAGGGTTTGGGGGGGGGGCTGTTTCTAAAGTATTGTTGTCGGTGGGGAGTTGTTGTTGGGCGGAGTTGTCCTCTTAATGGGGAGTTGTTTGGCTTAGGGAAATTGTCCGGGGATGGGGAGGGGGGTATTCTCTGGAAGATATTGTCAGGTGGGGGTCATCCCTGGGAGAGTAGTTCTTGCGGGGAGTTGTCCATGGGGGAGTTGTCAGGTGGGAGTCGTCCCCGGGGGAGTTCTAGGGGGAACTGTTCTTTGGGGGAGTTCTCAGGTGAGAGTTGTCCTTCCTTGGGGGAAGTTGTCCGGGGGGGGGGAGTTGTTATCGGGGGAGGGCTGTTCTCTGGGGGATGTTGTCAGGTGGGAGTTGTCCTAGGGGGAGTTGTCCTTGGGGGAGAAGTTTTTACGGGGAGCTGTCCTGCAAAGGAGTTATCAAGTGGGAGTCGTCCCCAGGGGACTTGTCCCACCAGGGAATCGTCCCCAGGAGAAGCTGTTCTCGAAGGGTAGCTGTTCACTGGGGGAGTCGTCTTCCAGGGGAGTTGTCAGGTGCACTTTAGTCATCTAGAACTAATTACTACTCCTTAAGAATACACAGTACTGGTTGAGTACTTGCAGAACAGCATCATTTTGAGCTCTATTTTCAAACCTTCTGTGAACAGATGGTATTCTGAAAATGTGACTATAGTACAGGAGAGACAGAACACTTCATTTTAGACAAATCTGCTACACAAATCCCCACTGCTGACAAAGTACTAACACAGAAATTGATATGTGGGACTAGGTTATTTGTTGACATATACATTTTAGCAATGGAATGGGCACTTCATATGGAAATCTTCACCTGTTCGAACTGCCAATCCCTCATGTTTTTATCGCACATTGTAATGCAAATGTGATATACTCTCACCTGGAAACCAATGAAATGTGAAATTTTGATGAAAGATTTTCCATCATCAACCAGTACTGTGTATTCTCTTTAAATAACGTAATACAAAACTATGAAATGCGCATGATTCATTTAAAATATTTGTATTGGTATATCTATTTGTTGAATAAACACACCATTTTAAAAATGAGGCACACTCTTTTTAGTGCTCTTGTCCTGTAAGACACAGAACTTGCATTAAATATAGAATTATACATCTATGCTCTAGGAGATACCTGATAGGTGTAAGGAAATTATACAGGATGATGTGGAAACAAGTGGAAAAATGCATCAAAGCATGGAGAATTCTCCACTTTTGCAAAGCCCATAGGGACTCGCTTGGGACTCGGGCCCGAGTCCGAGTCCCATGTATCCAAGTCCGAGTCTGAGTCCGAGTCCCTAGGCTCCGAGTCCAAGTCTGAGTCCGAGTCCCTAGGCTCCGAGTCCGAGTCTGACTCCGAGTCCGTGATTTTTGGACTCGAGTCCGAGTCCGGTCTCGAGTCCTACAACACTGGTATTCTATTTAAATACATTGTTCAATATTGGCCCATTCTGTGGTGTGTGATTAGTCATATGGATTTGGTTTCACGCGGTACCTGCAATGTTTAAATGACGTAATTGACATTTTGTGGGTGCTCTTATTTTGGAGTTTTTTTAGCGCGAGACTTTCAGCTGGTAAAATTTGGTACGTATAAGCGCACCAATAATAAGTAGTGTTTTTTTATCATATTGTATGAGCTTCATATAAGTAAGCGTGGTGGGTCACATTTAGTGGCCTTCTAGGCGATTTAGCAACGGATAGAAATATTTCTTGCAGAGCCATTCTGTACTCAGGGAGTTTCCCAGCTTGTGAGAAAAAGCGTTTAAGTCAGGTACTAGAGGTTGAATAAGTCAAATTTTTGGATCCCTTTAAACACTTTGAGTTGCTATTTTTCCCGGCCGAACCTGTCCGCCAGGGTGGACTGCACTCAGGTACTATCGGGCGAACCTGTTCACGCAAAGAACAATCGGCATCCAATATCTTTTAGCGAATGACAATGTCACTGAAGTTCCCTACCAATGACTTTATCGATAAAAATGAAATACACAATGAACCAAATAAATGAGTTAAAATGTATTGTCTGATAGCCATTTGCGATTTTACAGAAAATCGTACCAATTTGGAAAAGGTTAATACACATTAGTCCGAAAACAATCCAGATCACTTGGTTACCACAACTGGATTTTTAGCCAGCACCCAAGGTGTTAAGGCTCCCCAGCCGGGCCAAACGCAGCAGATAGACCCCGCAGAAAGATATCCTTACATAGCCCGTTACCCTACACATGGCCATGTCAGATATTGGTACCTTAGGTGGTTTAAATTAAAATCTCTGGATTCCTGTCTATTAGGCCCTAAACGTGTAAAGAATAATCATTGAGGTTGATGTTCATTAGAGGCAGATGCTGCAGAATATAATTATAATAAATAAACTGTATTTGTCACTGTACGTCTGAACTCAATCTCTGCATTAAAGCATTCCACAGTTATTGTTCCGCTTTTAGTCACTTTTCTCTTTATGGAGAAGTTAATTCCGCTATTATATAGTTAGGATCGAGAACTTTGTTCTGAACGAAATATTGTAATGTTGCATTTTATGCACGTTGTGCACTTAAAAGGGTCGACCAAATCAGTGCAAAAAAATTCTGGTTTTTGTTGGGGCCCTTTACAAGTTACAAGTTACAATAAATCTATGAAAACTGCTCAACAGATATTCACGGTTCATATTTGTGTTTTACACTGTAGAAATATAAAAAACTTTTCTGTAACACTTTATAAACACTTGACCACGTTTAACTGGAAATCATAAACACGTTCAGTTAGAAATTGTGTGTATCACCTATATTATTATCAAAAGTCCGTGTTTATTTCTGGAACACTTTATAACACTTGAACTCGTTGGATCAACGAACGCCAACAAACAATTTTATAAAAACCTAAACTCTAACATATCTAACGTGTTTAGATCGTCACAAAAATGTATGTTGACGCGTTTACGATTTTCAGTTAAACGTGTTTATGATCTCATTATTAAACGTGTTCAAGTGTTTATAAAGTGTTCCAGAAATAAACACGAACTTTTGATGTCATATAGGTGATACACAAAATTTCTAACTGGACGTAAACACAAATAAACGAACTAACAAACTGAAACTAAATATGAAAAAAAAAAAACACAATAGCTCATGAGGCACAGTTTGTATGGAACTCCACAGGTAAAGCTCGGCGACTATATCAACTGTTATTGTGCAAGGAGGATACCTGCCATAGTCTTTCTTAAAGGTGTTGGCTAACATTTACCACAGTTAAAAAATCTGAGCTACATGATTCCCCATGCTACCATTGTCTTTGATAAGGTCTAAAAATGACGCCCTGAAATAAAAATTGGATTTCAAAATGATTATTTAGTGCTTTAAAAAAGTGAAAATCGTAAGTTGATCGGATTCACCTGCCCATTTTCTCCCATGGACTTACTGTGTGTACACCTACGCTATTTAAACTCGCCCAGAGTTTTAAATGTTTATTCATGCATAATTTGCCATTGGAAGTGTAACTTTCCAAACTTTTTTTTTTTATTCTAGGGTGTTTATTTGTCCATATGAACACTACTATTTAGTTCAGATATCAAAATTTGACAATTTTTTGAATTGAAGCTCCACAATGTTAGCCTATTACTTTAAATAATCGAGAGGGATAATAAAACAGACAAACAAACAATACAAATTAAGAATATTGGCCTTTTCGATGAAGGAGCGGAGTTTGACATACCATATGTGCCGATGTGTGAATTGTGTTCTGAAATTAACTAATTAATTGATAAAACAATACTACTACTACTACTACTACTTACTATACTACTACTACTCTACTATCTACTACTACTACTACTACATTAACTACAACTACTACTTACTACTACTACTACTACTACTACTACTACACTGCTACTCTACTACTACTACTACTACTCTATATTATCTCACTACTACTACTATATATATTTACTAACTACTACACTACTACTACTACTACAATCTACTACTACTATCTACTGCTGCACTATAACTCCACTACTAGCTACACTACTATATACTACTACTTACTGACTACTTACTTCTACTACAACTATCTTACTACTTATATACTACCTGCTACCTGACTACCCCTACTACACTAGTCTACTATTCTACTTCTACTAACTACTACTTATTACTAAGACTACTACTACTACTGCTACCAGTACTTACTACACTTCTACTACTTACTCTTACTATATTACACTTACTTACTACTACTATTATCTACAACTACTACACTACTGCTACTTAGTATTAACTACTTCTACTATATGATACTACTTCACTATTACTATCTACTCTATAGCACTAATACTTTTTCTACTACTACCTACTACTACTCTATCTATTTTATTGCACTATACAACTACACTACTACTGGACTACTTATACTACTAGTACACTACTACTAACTACTCTTATAGCACTTATACTTTTTCACTATCACTCACATACTACTACTTACACTACTTACTACTACTACGATTCATTATAAAGTTATAGCACGGCAATAGTGAGCTGTAGTTAGTAGTGGTAGTACAGTAGTAGTGTAGTGGTAGTAGTATCGAAGTAGTGTATAAGTGGTTATAGTAGTAGTAGAGTAGTAGTATAGTCAGAGTTAGTAAAGATAGTAGTTAGTAAAGTAGTCAGTATAGTAGTGGTAGTAGTGGTCGTAGTGGCAGTATATAGTAGTTAGTAGTAAGTGGTAAGTAGTAGTAGTATAGTAGTAGTGGTAGTAGTGGTAGTAGTAGTAGTGGTAGTAGTAGAAGTATGTATAGTGGTAGTAGTAGTAGTAGTGTAGTAGTAGTAGTAGTCGTATAGCAGTAGTCGTCAGTAAGTAGTGGTATGTATGTAGTAGTAAGTAGTAGTAAGTTGTAGTAGTAGTGGTAGTAGTATAGTAGTATTAGTGGTAGTAGTAAGTATAGTAGTAGTAGTATTTTAAGTAGTAGTAAAGTAGATAGTAGTAGTAGCTAGTAGTAGTAGGTAGTAGTGTAGTAGTAGTAGTATAGTTAGTCTGGTGGTGAGTAGTAGTAGTTGAGTATCATTGTACTAAACCTAGAGTGTTTTAGTAGGCAGCGTGATGCATCTCTTCTTTTTCAAAGTGTTTCACCACTGAATCGCAGTATAATAATCAGGCCTATTTTATCCTAGGCCGCATACCTAGTGATATTGGATCCACTAGTGACGTGACATGCATGTCACAGACTGGCACAAACACATAAGGAAACATAATAGGTATTTAACATAATTGGTCATGACATGCAAGATTACATTACAGGTGTAAGTTTATTTATTAGCAAACTCATTACACACATACAACACATATACACAGTATTACACATATAATGATACAGGCACGAACTCAATAAGGGATGGCGGCAACAGTAATTACAATGTAAACGATATATACGTGCTTTATAAATATCCTCACCCGTACATTCAGTGTTGTTACTCTTGAAGAAAAGAAAGGTCAATTCACAATAGAAATCCATAGGTATTCAGTGTTGGGTGTCTCGAAGAGCGTGTCTCGGTCTCGAGACATGTCTCGAGAGCCGTGTTGATGTGCTCGTGTCCGTCTCGGTCTCGGATGCTGAATGCTCGTCTCGGTCTGCGTCTTCGACGAAATGCTCGTATCAGTAGGCCGGAGCACATCGACGAGACACTATGAAACAGCTCAATTGTGATAAGTCACTCTCAGATTCTCACTTCTTTCTGCTCGGCCTACAGCATAAAGTGCACATTATTTAAAGATTTAAACTCGGGATTGAGTACTACAAAGAGTAGAGATTAAGAGTTGGATACATTGAAATATAGTCTGTAGATTTGTCACTTTTAGTGAACAAAGATACATGTACTAAACTTAAAGCAGGAACATGTCACTGCAAGGTGTACACCATGCGCGTGTACGGACTTTCAAAATGGACCCTAAACAAGATCTGTCAATCACAAATTGTATTTTATGTAATTGATTGTCATTTTTTATTGGACCCCTTTGAAAATCAGCATTTGTTGAAAGGGCTTCCAACCCGTGAGTGGAAATAAATAAATAAAATAAATACTCTAAACAAGTATTCAGGTTTGAATACCCTTGTAAAGTAAACCTGTTGAATACCTTAAACAAGTATTCAAGTCTGAAAAGATACCCTTTTAAAGAAAACCCTGTTAAAAGTATACCCTTTTTCATGACTTTGATACCCTTTTCACAGTACGCACACGCATCGCCCGGCCGTGAAAAACAACCCTTTTACGGGGTTTGTTTATTCACGAGCTCCGTATCAAAGAGGAAGAAGTAGAAAATACAAAAATATAAGGTCATTTCCGGCAC